>ML408744.1:15493-25887 GCA_005239525.1 Nicotiana knightiana
TTACGTTCTTGTTGTAGTTGATTGAAGGGCCCTCAATTAGATCTGCCTATTTATTTTGTATCTACTTGAGAGAGAGTGCATATTTAGGTAATTGTTTGAACAACACCACTCCCAGAGTATAGACGAAAGTCATAACCGAGGGTTTAGAGGTTGGATTAGAGATAACGATACTTCGGGTGCAATCTAAGTGAACTGTAATGCAATCTAGCTAGCGTAACTTGAGAGAGTGCGTCTAGTAAATTATCATAATTACTTGAGAGAGATTTATGGTAGATAGAGTGTTCATGATTGATAGAGATAACTAATCAAGCTATTGAAGTATCCGAGAAGAAAGTTCACCAGCGGGGGGAAACCATAACCTTAGATTTTTATTACAATTGTTTATACCTTAGCATAGTTAATCTTTAGTTTTAATCTTTAGTATTAGTAATTTAAATAACATCAGGTGACAGCTGAGTAGTATTTTAACAGCTTGCTTGATACGTCAATTCCCTGTGGGATCGACTCTGGGCATAATACCCCAGGATTATATTTGCAACGCCCGCTTAGTCTTCTACAAGACATAGTTGAGCGTGATCAAATTTTGGCGCCGTTGCCGGGGAATTAACGGTATTATCAAGNAGCATTATATTTGCAATGCCCGCTTAGTCTTCTACAAGACATAGTTGAGCGTGATCACTCCTGCAGCCCCAATTCAGCCTAAGGCCAGATCAACTATATCTGAGACTGAGCAGCTCCGTCTTGAGAGGTACAAGAAGTACATCCCGCCTGATTTAAGCGAATTGGCTTTAGATGACGCTCTGGGTTTTCTTGAAGAGTGTCATCGTATCCTTCGCACTATGGTTATTGCGGAGATGAGTGGAGTCTCTTTCACTACTTTCCAACTGAGAGGAGCAGCTTATCAGTGGTGGCGTGCATTTGAGCTTAGCAGTCCGGACGAGGCGACATCACTTAGTTGGGTTTAGTTTTCAGAGATGTTTTTGCTTGAGTTTGTCCTTCAGAGTCTCAGGGATGCTTGGCGTGCAGAGTTTGAGCAGCTACGCCAGGGTACCATGACCATGTCAGAGTATGCAACCCAGTTTAGCAACTTGGCACGACATGCACCAGTTTTGGTTTCTACGGTCAAAGAGAGAGTCCGCCGTTTTATTGAAGGGATCCATCGCAGCATTCGTACTAGCATGGACAGAGAGCTAGAGACAGATATTACATACCAGCAGGCCGTGAGCATTTCTAGGAGGATTGAGAGTATGTTGGCCCGGGACAGAGAGGAGAGGCAGGCTAAGAGGTTTCGAGAGAAGGGTCATTGTTTAGGAGTTCGTACACCTACAGCACGCCATGGTAGGGGTTTTGTGAGCCGCCCCATTCATTCAGATATTCCAACAGCCAGCGGTATTCCAGCTCCTCCTAGACCTCAGGAGCTTTATTATGCACCACCGGTATCTCAGGTGCCTCCATCTCAAGGTGCTATCACTAGCCAGTCCAGCAGGCCAGTTCAGAGTCAGTAGCAGCCATTGCATCCTCCGAGGGGTTGTTTTGGGTGTGGTGACCCTCGGCATATGATCAGGGATTGCCCAAGAGCGGGGAGGGGCGCACCACCTCAGACTTACTAGGGTGCACCCGCTCAGATTTATCAGGCTCCACGCCTTCCTCCAGGTCTTCCAGCTATTCTTCCAGCCCCAGCTACTACCCCACCACCTCAAAAAGCTTGAGGTGGAGGTCGGGGAAGTCGAGGTCACCCTAGAAGGGGAGGCTAGGCCAGGTACTATGATCTTCCGGCTCAGTCCGAGGCCATTGCTTCAGATTCAGTCATTGTAGGTATTGTTCCCGTTTGTCATAGGGATGCATCGGTATTATTTGACCCAGGCTCTACATATTCATATGTGTCTTCTTATTTTGCTTCACATCTGGGGATAGCCCGGGACTCTTTGAGTTCCCCTGTTTATGTTTCTACTCCGGTGGGAGATTCTCTTATTTTGGGCCGTGTATATCGGTCATGTCTGATTACTATCAGTGGTTTTGAGACCAGAGCTGATTTGCTACAACTTAGTATGGTAGATTTCGATGTTATATTGGGTATGGACTGGATGTCTCCCTATTATGCTATTCTTGATTGTCACGCCAAGACTGTGATGCTGGCTATGCTAGGATCTCCGAGGTTAGAGTGGAGAGGCTCCTTGGAGTATACTCCCCACCGAGTCATTTATTTTCTTAAGGCTCAACGGATGGTTTGGAAGGGGTGTGATTCATATTTGGCTTATATGAGAGATGTTAGTATATAGACCCCTACAGTGGAGTCAGTTCCAGTTGTCAGAGACTATTCTGATGTGTTTCCAGCTGATCTTTCGGGTATGCCACCTGATAGAGACATTGATTTCGGCATTGACTTGTTGCCGGGCACTCAGCCCATTTCCATTCCTCTTTAGCGCATGGCTCCTCCGAAGCTGAAGGAGTTGAAGGAATAGTTACAGGAGTTTCTTGAGAAGGGATTCATAAGTCCCGGTGTATCACCTTGGGGCGCTCCGGTATTATTTGTGAAGAAAAAGGATGGCTCGATGCGTATGTGTATTGACTACCGGCAGTTGAATAAGGTGACAGTGAAGAACAGGTACCCATTGCCTCGCATTGATGATCTATTTGACCAGTTACAGTGTGCTATAGTGTTCTCCAAGATTGATCTACGTTTGGGTTATCATCAGTTGAAGATTCGGGAACCGGATATCCCGAAGACTGCATTCAGGACCAGATATGGCCACTATGAGTTCATTGTTATGTCATTCGGGCTGACCAACACCCCAGCAGCCTTCATGCACCTGATGCACAACATATTTCGGCCTTATCTTGATACTTTCGTTATTGTGTTCATTGATGACATTGTGGTATATTCTAGGTCCTAGGAGGACCATAAGCAGCACTTGAGGATCGTGCTTCGGACATTGAGGGAGAAGAAGTTGTATGCCAAGTTTTCTAAGTGTGAATTTTCGCTTGATTCTATGGCATTCTTAGGCCACGTGGTGTCTTCGTATGGGATCAAAGTAGATCTGAAGAAGGTGGAGGCGGTTCAGAGTTGTCCCAGACCGTCCTCAGCTACTGAGATCCGCAATTTCCTCGAGTTGGCTCGGTATTACCGCCAATTTGTAGAGGGATTTTCATCCATTTCAGCTCCTCTGACCTGATTGACCTAGAAGGGTTCACCTTTTATATGGCCTGCGAAGTGTGAGGAGAGCTTTCAGAAGCTCAAAACTGCCCTGACTACAGCTCCTGTGTTTGTTTTGCCTACCGGTTCTGGATCCTATACAGTTTATTGTGATGCCTCGAGGATTGGATTGCGAGCGGTGTTGATGCAGGACGGTAGGGTGATTGCCTATGTGTCCAGGCAGTTGAAGGTCCATGAGAAGAACTACCCTGTTCATGATCTCAAGTTGGCAGCGATTGTTCACACCCTAAAGATATGTCGTCATTATATATATGGTGTTCTCTGCGAGATATTCACGGATCACCGGAGTTTGCAGCACATATTTAGGCAGAAGGATCTAAATTTCCGCCAGCGTAGGTGGTTAGAGTTTCTAAAGGACTATGAAATTACTATATTATACCACCAGGGGAAGGCCAATGTGGTGGCCGATGCCTTGAGTCGCCGGGCGAAGAGTTTGAAGAGTTTGGAATACCTTCATGCAGCTGAGAGGCCTCAAGCCTTAGATGTTCAGTCCTTAGCCAGTCAGTTCGTGAGATTGGATATTTCTGAGCCTTGCCGGGTATTAGCTTGTGTGGTTGCTCGAACTTCCCTTCATGACCGTATCAGAGAGCGCTAGTATGATGATCCCCATCTTTTGGTTCTTCAGGATAGAGTCCACCAGGGAGATGCCAGAGATGTGACTGTAGGAGATGATGTGGTGATGAGGATGCAGGGCCGTATATGTGTGCCCAACGTAGATGGGCTTAGGGAGTTGATTCTTGAGGAGGCCCATAGTTCGCGGTATTCCATCCATCCAGGTACCACAAAAATGTACGAGGATCTGAGACAACACTATTGGTGGCGAAGAATGAAGAAGGATATAGCAGAGTTTGTAGCAAAATGTCTCAACTGTCAGCAGGTCAAATGTGAGCATCAGAGACCGGAAGGGTTACTTCAGCAGATTGAGCTTCTAGAGTGGAAGTGGGAGCGGATCACCATGGACTTTGTGGTTGGACTTTCTCGGACTTTGAGGAAGCATGATGCTATTTAGGTAATTGTGGATCGGCTATGTTTCTATGCTCGTTCGAGGACGAACGATTTTCTTAAGTGGGGGAGGATGTAACGACCCGACTGGTCATTATAAGAATTAATGTCCCGATCCCCTATTTACCCTTTCTTCCATGTCTATTTATGTTATTGGAACCTGTCGGTGCATTGAGTGATGAAATCCGGGGTGATTTTGGGCACATAGTCCATAAATATAGATCTTAGCTTTAGAAATTTGGCCGAGCTAGAGCTATGTGAAGATGGATACGGAATGGGATTTTGTCGACTCCGTTGGCTCCGTTGGGTGATTTTGGGGTTAGGAGCGTATTCGGAATATGTTTTCGAGGTCGGTTGTGGATTTAGGCTTGAATTGGCGAAAGTTAGAATTTCGACGAATTCAGCCGATAGGTGAGATATTTATATCGGACTCAGAATGGATTTCCGGAAGTGACAACAGGTCCGTAATGTCGTTTATGACCCGTGTGAAAAATTTGAGGTCATTCAGATGATTTTAGATGTGTTTCGGCGTCGGATGTGAATTCTAGAATTTTCCTAAGTTCCTAGGCTTGAATCTATGCATAATCGATGATTTTGATGCTATGAGGCATGTTTTTAAGGCCCAACCTAGTTCGAATAAGGTATTAGGGTCGGTTGGTGGTTTTGGTTAAGGTTCCGGGGGCCTCGGGGTTGTTTCGGATTCTTAACGGGAGAATTTGGAACTTATCAAATTGCTGAACCAGACTTTCTTCTGGTGTTTCGCACCTGCGAAGGTTTTCCCGTAGGTGCGGACACGCATGCGCGATTTGGCTGATCATATGTGCGATGGTGAGGGGATTGACCAGTGGCGGCAGGTGCGACCTAGGATCCACAAGTGCGGAATCGCAGGCGCGACCAAACCACCGCAGGTGCGGCCCCAGTGAACTTAAGTGAATTCCTGACCTGTGATGCTTTTTCCGCAGGTGTGGTGAACAGGACCGCAGGTGCGAGATCCCTGTGTGTTTGTTCCAAAAATCCGAGGGTTGAATTTCATACGTCTAAAATCGTTTGAGAGCTCGGGAATAGGCGATTTTCAGTGGGTTTTGAAGAAAAGGATCATAGGTAACGTTTTCTAATCCTAATTCTTTGTCAGATCATTAATCCCCGTTGTTTTCTTTAGTTTAATTAACAAAAATGGGGGGGGGGGGGAAACATGGGAACTTGNTTCTGGTCGAGTAAGTTTGTGAGTGAATGGGTGTCCGGAAAATATAACTTTTACCCGATTCCGAGATGTGGGCCCGAGGGGCGTTTTGGTCAAAATTCCTAATTTTCCGTGTTAGCTTCGAATTTATTAGTTATTTTGATTTCGTGCAATGATATTTACATTATGCAATCGAATTGAATAGATTTGGGCCACCTGGAGTTGGATACTCGTGGCAAGAGCGTGATTATTGGTTGATTAGCACAATCGAGGTAAGTGGCTTTCCTAACTCTGTGTTGGGGAAATTCCCTTAGGCATTTATAACTGATTATTGACATAAAAAAAAACCCGTGTACGTGAGGTGACGAGTACGTGCACGGGATATTCTCACTAATTCCATTGTTTCCTTTTAGGATATAATTCATCTTCAATTCCTATTATTTCTGTTATTGGTTTAACTGAGTAGCGACTTAAGATTTTATCAAGTCCAACGTTTTTACCCAATTTTCCACTCGTTACTATTATTTGAAACCGGGTTAAATACCTTCCTCTATATTTTCCAACTATTTTCCCAAACTTTTGAATTATGCTATATCTGATATACATCTCGCATTACATATTTACATTGGGACTGCGGGATATGACCTGAGACTTTCCCTTGCATTGTATTGCATAGTTACATCGGGACTGCAGGCTATGACCTGAGACTTTCCCTTGCATTGTATTGCATATATACATTGGGACTGCGGGCTATGACCTGAGAATTTCCCTTGCATTGCATTGCATATTTACATTGGGACTGCGTGCTATGACCTGAGACTTTCCCTTGCATTGCATTGCATATTTACATTGGGACTGTGGGCCGAGAACTGAGACTTTCCCCTGTATTGCATTGCATGAATATCTACTGATTTATATGTTGTACGGAAATGAGATTTATTACTTCGTTCCTTCCGGTTAACTTTACTTCTTGTTAATTATTACTGTTTTACTTAACTGTTAATTATATTTGTTTATTTTTGCAAACTCAGTGGAGCCGCAATCTGACCTCGTCACTACTTGACTGGGGTTAGGCTTGGCACTTACTGGGTACCGAATATGGAGTACTCACGCCCTTCTGTGCATATTTTTCTCATGTGCAGATATAGGTACCAGCGCACCGTTCCGGAGTCAGTAGAGTAGCAGATATTTGGGAGATTTTGAGGTATTTCTGCAGCGTCCGCATAGCTTCTAAGTCCCCCTCCTATCTTAGCATAGTTATAGCTCGTATATGAGACTACACTTTCGTTTCCAGTTTTGTATATTGAACCACAGAGTTTAGCTTGTGGTGTTGATGACGTTCCGGGTTTTGGGAAGTACAAACTGTATATGCTGAGCAGCTACGTTATATCTAGTTGATATATTTTATGTCTTTATTTTTATTGATTCTGTTGTTTTCCAGAAATTTCTAGGCTTATCTAGTCATAGAAACTAGGTACGATACCTTTTGGAGGGTAAATCGGGTCGTGACAAATATCATCAACAGCATGAACAATAATAGAAACTATACTATCCCGGCAAGGGAGTCAACAATGGAAACAATATCATCCCGGCAAGAGAAACAGCTATAACCAATCTTGCTTAATTAATTAGCTTCACGAAATAAGTCCCAACTTGAATCAATGCTCCACAATAGAAAATTCCAAGAGAATCATCAACATGTATAATCATCAAGTTTAGCATAAGTAGTGTTTAATGAAAGATCATATCAATCACAATATAGGGTGAGGTAATACAATTTTTAGCTAAGTAGGAAGTTTATGAAGGAAAATATAGCTTGATGAAAGAAGAGGTAAAATATCCAGTTAACCAATTAAGATCAAATAAACAAAGAGGGAATCTAAAGTAAGTAATTCTAATTTAAGCAGGAAATGATAAGATTAGTAATTAAGAATGCAGTCATAGTAATTACAACTTCGTACAATAGAAGTATAAGGACCTCAGAATCCTAAAAGGGAAAATGTATACAAGAAAGTCCGAATACGCACTCATCACCTCGCATACACGGACTACAATCAACATAGAAGACTCAAATCCTAAGGGGTAGTTTCCCCCACACAAGGTTAGATATGATACTTACCTCGAAGACGACAACCCGGTACTCTAAAATGGACATCCCGGGCAAAAGACTTCCGGACGGCTCAAAATTGACTAAAACAACTATTCGAATTGTGTGAAAAACCCTCAAAGAATCGCCAAGAACCGAGCTTTAGAAGTCAAAATATGATAAAAATGGTGAAACCCTCGGTTTTGGATTATATTATGTCTGCCCAGATAGTTTACCATCGCGATCTCGGACCAAAGGATGCGATTGCATAGAAGAAGAAATGTTTCTGGTCAAAAAGGTGTTATGCGATCATGAAGGTATCAATGTGATCGCATGTAAGGGAAATAGCTACTGCCAAAAAATGTGCACAGTGCGTTCGCGAGTTCAGATGTGCGATCGCGGAGGAGGAATTATCTACTGCCAAACGCTGCACTATGCGATCGTATTAAAGAAAAAGCTAGGGGGTGAGTCAAGAGCAACACTATGCGATCGCGACTACTGTTATGCGATCGCATATAAGGCAACCAGAAGACAGGTTCAGTAGTGGAAAAATGAGGGAAAATTGATCTGATGCCTATCTGGAAAACATCGGAGGCCCCCAGGACCCCATCCAACCATACACACAAGTCATATAACCTCACACAGACTCGCTCGAGGCTTCAAATCACATAAAATAACACTAAAACGACGAATCTAACAAAAAATCAACCTTATGAATTTTCAAATTTTCATATATCCAAACTCATGATGAAACCTATCAATTGAACCTGGAATGACGTGAAATTTTGCATACAAGTCACAAATAACACACCAGACCTATAGACATTCCCAGAATTCCATTTCTAGCTAGACATCAAAATTTCACCTATCGGCTGAAATCTCCGAAATTCTAACTTTCGCCAAATTACTCTACTCCAAAACCAATTTCGGATGCGCTCCTAAGTACGAAATCATCATACAAAGCTATTGACATCACCCAAAACTCCTTCCGAGGCCATTTACACAAAAGTCAAACCTCCAATCAACTTCCATCACTTAAGTTTCCAAAATTGAAATTTGCCTCCCAATTCGACTCTGGATCATCTGGTAACTGAATCCAACAACACACGCAGGTCGGTATAACCAATGTGAAATTGTTCATGATATTACGCCACCGAACGGAGCTTAAATTCTCAAAATGACCGACCGGGTTGTTACATCCTCCCCCTCTTAAAAGCAACTTTCGTCCTCGAACGTTCCAAGATTCACCTCGAACTCATCCAATCACTGATTGCACACTTCCAACACACACCCGTGGGTGATCCCACGTCACCCCAACCTACATAAGCCCGATGGAACAATCACAACTGCAATATAACCTTCCCATTACCACTGATAAGCCTCATAACTCAATTTCTCACCTTCTACTCATTCCCAAATGACACGATTCTAAATCCGTACCCGGCATTAGCCTCAACCAACTGAATTAACTCATGAATATACCCATAAGGTATGACCACACAATATAGCACATCACACATGGGCTTAAAATAACACTTTTGATCACAATAGCTGCCCGAAATCAACTCAGCATTGGCAATTAGCCTCACATTTTGAAATATCTCTGTTTCCAAGCCACATAATACTGATAATGATGTAATAAACACAAAGACCTCATTATTAGACACCCGAATCACCGAGCCACAGCTAACACCATCGGGCACACATCTCGCTAGCTAAACTAAGCACATAACGAAATGACTGAATACACTGTATAAAAGCCACACCTGCGAAGTAGTTCATGCACCTGCGGAACCGCAGGTGCGACGTGTCATTCGCATCTGCTGAGAGTGCTCAAGATACCCAGACTAGCACATGTGATGGTGAGTCCGCTTCTGCGTAGACGCACCTACGAGGAATCTTCCGCAGGTGCGGTCAACGGGCATCAAGACTGGACAGAATTGTAAAATCACATTTTCTTATTCCCAAATCACATATACTCGACCTACCAGATCTTTTGGCATTTTTTTGGCATTGTAAAATATATATTTGAGTAGAGAAGAAGAGAGAAAACATTTGTGGAAGCTATGATTTGCACACACACTTGGGATTTGATGATTTCAACCTTGTGGTTAAGGATTTCTTACCCATTTATGTTTGTTTCTTCATTTTCTTGATTTGTATTGAATATTTAAGTGTGTAGTATTTGTTTTCAACACTTGAATCTTGTTTATGGGAATATTCATATTTAAAGTGTGGATTAAATACCTTGTTGTGCTTATGTATTGAATGAAGTGATTATATATTTATGAAGTGAGTTATTGTTACTTTAATTATTCTTGTTCTTTAATGTTTCCAAAGGGATTAGCTAACCCCAGGACTCTCCCATTAACTCCCAATTAATTTTGGAAAAGATAGTTTGGGGTTGGGAAAGATTAATTAACAAGAACTTAAGGCTTTAACCCTCATTTTATAGATTCTACCTAAGGATAGGATTGAACTACTTGTAGCCATATTCGGGTGTGCTTAATCTCTTAATTGTGTTAGGAATAATTCAATTAGGAAGTCTTATTAGTCTTTGGAAAAATCTAGTTAAGAATTATTATCCGTGGCTAATTAACATAAACTCATTCATATTTGTAAAATCGTGAAATACATTAGATCGTTACTTGTGTGTAATTCCCGATGCATTCATACTTGTTGCCATTGATCATTTTACTTGATTTCTAGGTTAGTTTATATTTTCGCATTTAGTTATAAGCATTTTCAAAACCAAAATCTATTTGTTTGGCATTGCGCGATAAGTGATAATTCTCTTACATTCCTAATCGCCTCCATATTATTCTCTGTGGGATTCGACCCCAACCTTGTTGGGTTATTATATTTGACAATCGACCGCTTACACTATTTTAAGGTGTAATTTGAGCGTATCA
>ML408744.1:26738-39231 GCA_005239525.1 Nicotiana knightiana
CAAATAGATTCTTGTTCTTTAATGTTTCCAAAGGGATTAGCTAACCCCAGGACTCTCCCATTAACTCCCAATTAATTTTGGAAAAGATAGTTTGGGGTTGGGAAAGATTAATTAACAAGAACTTAAGGCTTTAACCCTCATTTTATAGATTCTACCTAAGGATAGGATTGAACTACTTGTAGCCATATTCGGGTGTGCTTAATCTCTTAATTGTGTTAGGAATAATTCAATTAGGAAGTCTTATTAGTCTTTGGAAAAATCTAGTTAAGAATTATTATCCGTGGCTAATTAACATAAACTCATTCATATTTGTAAAATCGTGAAATACATTAGATCGTTACTTGTGTGTAATTCCCGATGCATTCATACTTGTTGCCATTGATCATTTTACTTGATTTCTAGGTTAGTTTATATTTTCGCATTTAGTTATAAGCATTTTCAGAACAAAAATCTATTTGTTTGGCATCGCGCGATAAGTGATAACTCTCTTACATTCCTAATCGCCTCCATATTGTTCTCTGTGGGATTCGACCCCAACCTAGTTGGGTTATTATATTTGACAATCGACCGCTTACACTATTTTAAGGTGTAATTTTAGCGTATCAATCTCGACTGATAAAATCATAACGCTCACTGAACTCATATCTCGATGGAGTATCAAATCACAGCTCATAAACAGAACACTTAAGAAAAATCACATTAAGCCCACCATGATGAACAACAAGGACTCACTTCTAGTCTTACGACTCTAAATGATGAATAAAAAAACGATAGACACGGGTTACCACTCATATAATCTCCCAACAGGAGCAAGCATGAAAAATAGAGTGCAAAGCATGAAACTCTCTTATCATTAAAGCAACAAATAAGGGAAACTCGTGTCGACCAGCAGAACTATAATGAAAAATACAGATGGTGCCCCTCTGTAACAGATCAAAACATACCTGTGTAATAATAGCTAGCACAACGTCCTTCAACCTACTATATGAAACACATCAACGGCTAGGGCCTCCCCATTTTGGGCGCCCTCTACTCACCTGAATACCCCTGTTGTGACACACATGTCTGGATCCTGGAATAATCTCTCTCCCTGTGGCTAACATCTCACGCTCAAAACAACCTATCTACCGACGTGGCTGAGGATTCCATACAATACGAGTACTCTAAGACCCATGAGTACCTAAAACCCCATGCACAGCTAGTCATGCAACTAAACTGGATGACCCACAAAACCTCTACTGTGGGGTACCCTGCTTCTATATTAAGGACTAGTGGATTTCTACGATCTACGAGGCCTCCTTGACTCCTTGAACTCTCTCTCCTGATATCGTTTGTCCTCTTGCTCCCGGTCCCACAATCTCTCTAACTGGCGAGCGATCCCTACTACATGCTGAAACAAGGCATCTGACTCCAACTCTCGAGTCCTGCTGAACTGAATATCATGCTAGAGTCCCTCAATAAATCTATGAACTCACCTCCTAATTGAAGCAACCAAGTGAGGTACATAACTGCCCAACTCACCGAATCTGACAACGTACTCTAATACTGACATAGTTCCTTGACGCAAATGCTCAAACTCCACACGTCATGCCTCTCGGAGGGACTGGAGTGCAACTCCCTCCACACATCTTTGAAACCTGAATCCATACAAGTGAAGCTTACCCAGCCAGGATACTCCAACTCATATGCCCGCCATCACTGACAAACCGCTCCTCTGAGCCGAGACGTGATAAAAACAACCTCGCTCGTCTCCACAATACCCGAAGTACGAAAAATGTAGTGACACTCCCCCAGGAAACCATGGGCATCATTTGTCGCCAATCCACTGAAAGATATGAGGGTGCTACTTCCTGTACCTCTCAAGTCCAAGGTGTTCTTCCTCCGATGCTGCTGCCCTAACCGAGACTGAACTGAAACCACATGTTGTGATGCCATGACAACTGCAGCCTGACCAACATGGTCTCGCTGCTCTGGGTGTAGACGGTGGGAGTCTGAACTCCTCCCTTGATCTGTGGAGTAGCCGGTGCACTAGAATCAATCCCGTCTGAGTCAATGTACCATTTATACTCAAAAACTGCACCCAGGTCTTCTGAAGTCCGGGGTAGCAACAGGCACCTCCAGTACTTGTGCCCCAACTAGAACTACTGGCGGCTCCTCAACGGATGCTCTGGTAGGCATCTTAACTGCGGCACATGCTTCTTGTCGACCTCTTCCTCTGCCCCTAACGACCTCTGCTTCGGGGATAATATTATCAGGATCCACATCTCGTGTCCTCACCATCACTGAGAGAATGGAACGGTAATTTCAAAATTTAAGATCAATGAACTCGCACGATAGGAATGAAGGAAGTCAAATTGTCCTAATAGTTCTGTAGCCTCACGAAGATAAGTACAGATGCCTCCATGCCGATCCGCAAGATTCTACCAAACTCGCTTATGACTCGTAGCACCTACGAACCTAGAGCTCTAATACCAACTTGTCATGACCCAATTTCCCACCCTTTGGGTATCGTGACAACACCTAGTCTTAAGGACTAGGTAAGCCTGTCATTATTAAACATTAATCATAATACAAGAATTATTTAAGTCTTTTTCTGAAACAAGTCTCTACACCTTACACATCTTCCCAAAACCCGGTAAGTACAAGTCATAAGCTTTATAGAATTTACACTAGAATTCCTAAATACCACTATTCTGGAACAAGTACAACAGTGTATAAGCAAAATAAGATGGTGACTCCGAAACCCGTGAATGTTGGAGCAGTTTTAGCTTGACTCTCCACAACAGAAACAACGCTGCTAACCATCGATCAGCCGGCTTTGAAAAACCTGAAATATGCACAAAAATGTGCACAAGTTTAGTATGAGCACAACACAGCGGTGCCCAGTAAGTATCAAGGCTAACCTCGATGAAGTAGTGACGAGGACTAGTCAAGACACCCACTGGTCTAATAAAACAAACAGAAATAAATATAGAAAATGACGGAATATGACATTTATACAAGGATTACACAATATAATAAACTACATACCAATACAATGCGGGAGGAAAAACAATAATAAATCGACGGAATATCATAATATTACACAGAAAAATGGACGTGAACACAGCAAAAAAACACCGAAACCCACAATAAAGTAAGAACAAGTAATAACTCAGCACTGCAATAACCTCCACCTCTAACCTTAGCCATCAACTCCAACAATTTAATCAAACCTTCGAATATAACCTTTCACCCACCAGTTTATATTAAAGACCTTAAAAATATTTTGTTTCAAAATAGGAAATTTCTTTTGAAAAGTACCTCCTCCGAATACGTATATATACTTTACAGAAGGAAAGTGTTTAGATGTGATTGCTTCAAGATAAGCGTTTTAAAATATTGTTTCCCAATAAATGTATTTCGAACTTAATTTTCGATAGAACAAGTGCACGGCATAACCCTTCGTTCTTTTACTGTCGTCCTTCCCATTGAAATCGACAGATACGACATGTAAATTAAGAAAATTAAGCATGTAAAAGACATGGACAGTGCAACAACAATTGAGATAAAAGTCAAGTACATGACAACAACAATAAGTCACCCCAAATATGTAAGTACAACAATAACAACTCGAAGTAAAGTCACAATGTATACACAGGGAAACAGATATCACATAATAATGCATGTCCCTCGTCCTCATCCGCACGAAAGCACCCTTCGTGCCATGAACTCAAAATATATGGCACGGCATCACCCTTCGTGAATTAGCACTCAATCACAATATCACGCACAGCATCACCCTTTGTGATTTTACTCTCAATAATATGGCACGACATCACCCTTCATGCTTTTAATTTCAATAATATGGCACGACATCACCCTTCGTGCTTTTAATTTCAATAATATGGAAGGGCATCAACCTTCGTGCTTTACCGTCTTTCCTCACATGATAATGAATATAGAAAATGGCATGGCATCACCCTTCGTGCTTTACACTCTTCCTCACCCAAACAATGAAATGATAACATTCAGACAAGGGAATCAACCGCATAAACAATAATAGAAACCATAATGTCCCATCAAGGGAGTCAACAATGGAAACAATATCATCAACAACATGAAAATAATGGAAACCATATTGTCCCGGAAATGGAGTCAACAATGAAAACAACATCATCAACAACATGAACAATAATAGAAACTATACTATCCCGGCAAGGGAGTCAATAATGGAAACAATATCATCCCGGCAAGGGAAACAACTATAACCAATCTTGCTTAATTAATTAGCTTCACGAAATAAGTCCCAACTTGAACCAATGCTCCACAATAGGAAATGCCAAGAGAATCAAACATGTATAATCATCAAGTTAAGCCTAAGTAGTGTTAATGAAAGATCATATCAATCACAATGTACGACTCAGGGGCATGCTTGACACCAACATGTAATACTCCAATTACTACTAAATAATTATAGGGCGAGGTAATACAAGTTTTAGCTAAGTAGGCAGTTTATGAAAGAAAATATAGCATGATGATAGAAGAGGTAAAATATTGAGTTAACCAATTAAGAGCAAATAAACAACGAGGGAATCTAAAGCAACGTAATTCTAATTTAAGCAGGAAAGGATAACATTAGTAATCAAGAATGCAGTCATAGTAATTACATGTGATGACATAAAAGGGTCATCCCGTATATTCTATCTAATTTTGTGTTCCGAGGTCGTGAAAATCTCCTTCTATCTCACCTCAATTTACGTGTGTAGCCCGAGCGTGTATCCGGGAAACCTTTATGTGAAAAACTGATAAAAATGAAAATTTATTATTGGAAATTTGAATAAAGTTGACTTCAGTCAACGTTTTTGGTAAACGGACACGGACCCGTGATTTGACGGTCCCGAAGGGTTAGTAGAAAAATATGAGACTTGGACGTATGCCCGGAATTGAATTCCGAGGTCCCAAGCCCGAGAAATGAATTTTTAAGGAAAATTATTTTATGAAAAATATAAAGGTTTTTGAAAATGAAATTTGAGGTGAAACCTGTGCTATCGGGCCCGTATTATGATTGCGAAGCCCGGTACAGGTTCAATATGATTTATATGTGTTATCTGTTAAATTTGGTAACAAACAAACTTAAATTGACGTGATTCGGACCTTAAAGGCAAAACTTAATATTTGTAGAAGTTTGAAGAATTTTCATGGACTTTTAGTTTAATTCACCGTGTTAGTGTTGTTTTATGTGGTTTGAAACCTCGAGTGGGTCGGTGTTAGGTTATATGACTTGTGTGTGTGGTTGGACGGGGTCCCGGGAACCTCGGGTACGTTTAGGATGCTCATTGGGTGTTATTAGCGCTTGGGAGATAGCTGAACCATTGCTGGTTCTGGTGTTTCGTACCTGCGATGGACCTTCCGCAGGTGCGGCGACGAGCTCGTAGGTGCGGTTCATTTTCTGCAGATGCGGAGCTGCGGGTATGTCCATTGGACTGCAGGTGCGACCCCAGGATTTTTAGTGGGTTTTCCCACCTGCGATGGTATTTCCGCAGGTGCGGTCCCAGGGGCGCAAGTGCGGAATTGCTGGGCAGTTATATCAGATCCGAGGGTTTATGTTATTTTCACCATTTTCGAATTAGAGAACTCGGGAGAGGCGAGTTTTGCAGACTTTTCCACCTGGGTAACTTGGGTAAGTGATTTTTATCCATTATAGACCAATTTCCATGATTCCAATCTTAAACCCAACCTTTAATTTCGAAAAGTTTTGGTAGAAAATGGGATAAACTTCATAGACCAAATTATTGAGTTTTGAATTGGGTTTTTACCTCCGATTTGAGAGATTTTCATATGTTTAGACTCATGAGTGAATGGATGTCCGGAAAATATAATTTTTACCCGATTCTGAGACGTGGGCCCGGGGAATATTTTGGACGAATTTCCTAATTTTGCGTATTTAGCTTCAGACTTATTAATTATTTTGTTTCCTTGTGATGATATTTAATCTATGCAATCGAATTGTCTAGATTTGGGCCACTCGGAGTTGGGTACTCGTGGCAAGAGCGTGGTATTGAGTTGATTTGCGCACTCAAGGTAAGTATCTTGCCTAAACTTGTGGGGGGGTGGGGGGGGGGAACTACCCCTTAGGATTTAGTCTTCTATGTTGATTGTAGTCCGCGTACGCGAGGTGATGAATGTGTACTCGAACTTATTTGAAAATAGATTTCCCTTTAGGGATTTTTGGGTCCTTATGTTCCCCGTATATGAACTAAAACTTGTTATATTTGAATTCCTGATTTCTAAACTCATCTCCTCATGTTCAAGTTAGAAGTACTTGCCTAGAATTGCTTGTTTCTTATATGATCTTAATTGACTTAAATGAAGACTTTGTTTTTCCTATCGTTATGCTATGTCTTCCTTCATATGATGCCTATTTACTAAGCATTGTTCAAACTTAGTTTATTCGGTGAAGCTAATTGTCTAAGTGAGATTGGTTATAGTTGATTCCATTTTCGGAATAATTTGGTTTCTTGGTTGCGAACTTGAATCTATAGAATAGTTGCTATATTTGTCTTGTCTTCCCCTCGTTATGATGTTCTCTCTTTGTGCTTGGCATTCCTCTCAGTGAATACTTCTTACGAGCTAGTTGTTACCACTTTTGTGATTTAAGTCTTTGTATTGATTTGCTCATCGCACTTTGTATTCAACCTTGTTTTCTTTCGCGCCGGTTGTGGAAATATATGTTGTTTCTGTCTCATTCTGGTTGTTTTCCCCTATACTGCATCACATATTTAAATTGGGACTACGGAAAGAGATCCAGGAGTTTTCCCCCTGTACTGCATCACATATTTAAATTGGGACTACGGACAGAGATCCGGGAGCTTTCCCCCTATACTGCATCACATATTTAAATTAGGACTACGGACAGAGATCCGGGAGCTTTTCCCCCTTTACTGCATCACATATTTAAATTGGGACTACGGACAGAGATCCGAGAGCTTTCCCCCTGTACTGCATCACATATTTAAATTGGGACTACGGACAGAGATCCGAGAGCTTTCCCCCTGTACTGCATCACATATTTAGATTGGGACTACGGATAGAGATCCGGGAGCTTTCCCCTGTATTGCTTCGCATATTTAAATTGGGACTACGGACAGAGATCCGGGAGCTTTCCCCTTGTACTGCATTGCATGACAAATTTAGAGTCGCAGAATGAGTTCCTGTAGTTTTATGATTGAGCAGATTTGAATCGAAAGATATAAATATATATATCGAAAAGTATAGTTGAAAAGCATTTATCTCCAGGAAAAGTTATGTCTAAAGGACTTCTTTTCGAAAGTATATTTGAAAAATATTTGTCTTGTAGAATGATGATATTTGAAAGAGCAGTACTTGGGAAAATATATCTTGAACATCACGTATGTTAATGGTATTTGAAAGAGCAGTACTTGGGAAAATATATTTTGAACATCACGTATATTGATGATATTTGAAAGAGCAGTACTTGGGAAAATATATTTTGAACATCACGTATATTGATGATATTTGAAAGAGCAGTACTTGGGAAAATATATTTTGAACATTGTTATAAATATATATTATATTATGGATATTCATAAGCTTCCTGAAGAAGGTTATCCATATGGGACTCTACCGTAAATATGTTTATCTATTTGGTACTCTATTCGAAATAAACTTCCTGAAGAAGCTTATCATTTCGGTACTCAGTTATGGATAAACATTACCCCCGGTAGAAGATTATCTAAATCTGGTACAGTAGCAGCTTACACAGCAGCTTGCAATAGCTTACACAACAGCTTGCAGTAGCAGCTTATAAGCAGCTTACACAGCAGTTTGCAGTAGCAGCTTACACATCAACTTCCTTCTTCTATAAATAGAGGAGATTTCAGTTCATTATGTACATCAGTTTGAATATTGAATAAGAAAATCAATCTCTCTCTATCTTTACTTGTCTTCAGTTTATTTCTTTACAGTCATTATTTCATAACACGTTATCAGCAAAAAACTCTACCTTGAACACATACTTTGAAAGACGTATTACTATAGTTATACTCATCCGAAGGCATCAGTTCTCGCTTATTTTATTTCCATATTAGCAAAGTAAGCATGGAAATGATTCCATGTTTGGCTTAAAGGTTTTACTATATCACTTTGTCTTTATAAACGACAAATTATTTTCCCTTGCTGCTTTGCTATCTTGAAGTAGGTTTGTAGCAAAGGACTTGTGACGTTAATTTTTTTGCACTTCCAGATATTGCTTAACACTAAAAATTTGTTGAGTTGAGTTAGCAAAAGTTTATGGATATAAATCAGATCCAATCGCTGTAATTAAGAATTCTACTCAAAAGGTTAGTACTTCCTTCATATCAGACATTCTTGTTTTTGCTACTAACAATATGATTTTTGTTCATTGGTCCTAAGGAGCATAACTGGTTCCCTTAGCAGTTCATGCCATAAATTTGTTCTTGAAGAAAAATATTGCGAGAAGGGACCATGATTTATTATTTTCATCTTTATTGATGGCTAAGTATGAAAGTTTTCAAAAAATATAGTCACCGGCAGTGGCATATTTCCTAATTCTTGTTATGACTTAATTTTATGGTTCACTTAAACTCTAGCAGAGTTTGCAAGAAAAATACAACCACCAGAAATGGTTGTATTTTGTATATCTCATTGTAACTAAGTTTTGTTAACCACCAGAAGTGGTTATGCCTATGACCACCAGAAGTGATAATTTAGGCTTTCTATGGTTATAATTGAAGATAAGTTAGAGAAAATTTCTCTATATTGCTTGCATGCCTCTATTTGCTCCTGAAGTAGCATTTCTAAGCCATCACATAATTTTGTGTGATTAATGCACGTTCAGAAAATTATGTTCCGTTACGTGAAGGATGAGAAATTTTGATAAATATTAATCCATTCCCTGAAGTGAATGTGACAATATATGAACGCGCTCTAGATGTAAATATATTACAATTCACCTCCAGAAGAGGTCATATGATTGAGAGATATATACTCAATATTTCGTATTTTAAATATTCTCCCGAAGAAGTAACACAATTGAAATTTCCTCCTGAAGTAGGAAAATATTATGAAAGTGTGCCTTTCCGTGCTTAACCAAAATAATGAGCTATTCAAAGTTATTTTTAAGCACATTTTCATTCCCTGGAGTTAATGAAGAAATACCTCTACTCACCTCCTGAAGGACTAGAATAACAGAGGATATAAATATTATTTTGTGGCATAAAAATCATTGCCGCACGTACCTGTTGTACGTAAAATATCTTGGAAATTTTATTAAGTATCATTCTAAGGCAAATGCATTCTTGTAGAATGCTTTCTACTGCACCACATTAATATATTATGGTTAGTTATTGAGTTACCCGAAGGAAATAACAACTCATATATCTTTCCCTGAAGGATGTATTGACTATGTGATTTCCGCTTAGATATAAAATATTCAGATGTTAATGGCATTTCTCCCTGAAGGAGACATTTGTCACACAGTTGATGGTAAAATTACTGAAATTCTTAATTTCTTACATTTATAATTTAGAACTTTCTTTATATTATTTATTGGATTACGATTTTCTCTCATGATACCAGAAGTGTCTGAGCAATATTTTATAGTACAAAGTGTATCAATAACTCCTGAAGAGCTAACTGCTTGTCTAGAAGACACATGACACCAGTAGTGTCTGATAAATATTAGATTGTGGATAATAAACGAAGGCTCTCGAAGAGCTTATATACAAATATGTCATTCTTATTATATGGTTATGGTCAAAAAATATGTTGTAGTAAACCTGAAGTTTACTAATACAAATGGCTATCATATTGAGACTACAAATGACTGAAAGATTGAAAATCTTCATGTTTCCACAATCATAGGGGTAAAATAATATGTATGTGCGAAGTTACCCGCCTTATTTTTTTAATTTGTACTACATCATGTATCAAAGTAAACCAGAAGTTTACTAATGCAAAAACAGTCACAGTAAAGCAGAAGTTTTACTGAGGCAAAAGTAGCCAGTAAATAAGAAATTTGCTAATACAAAAGTAGCTACAGTAAATCAAAAGTTTACTAATGCAAAAGTGTATGCTATAGTAAACTTCTAGTTTACTAAGAGATAGCACATGCCATGATAAACCTGAAGTTTCATTTTCCATTTTTAGATGAGCTATTTGAGAATTCAAATAAGAATATACTGAAGAACTGGAAGATTCTTCAAGAATTCTCTTGTGTTGCTTGTTCTCATAATAAATTGATTATACCAGCTAAAGTTGGGACTAAGACCCTAATCTAAAATCTATAAAAGGTGAATATGGGCTCATTCACCTATCATATGAACAACTTATAGATGCATATATGAGATGGTTACATGTGCGATTATTGTCAACCTGCAGTTTGGCATTTGAAATTGCTTTTATCACTTAAGAGCATAAATTTCAGATTGTGAAATCAAGATAGTTGATCCTGATGATGCTGGTTTATATCCAAGCTAGTTTAGCATTGAATACCTCCTATTAAAGGCTAAACTATCTCTTATGAGAACAAAGCCTCATGTGTTAGTCTAAGATTTTCTAAATTACATATAGCAACACTTGTATGCATCAGTCCAATAATATATGACAAGTCATCCCCTCACAATTGGTTTAGGATCAGAAACCAAATATTTTTAATACTATCTTTTGATGTGTGGTATATGATTAATTTCTCTATCACAATGCACAAAGATATATTTCCCAAAGAATATTGGGGATATATGTTAGTTTTTCTAACATTTGGGTGATGGAATAAACAACTGAAAAATATGCTCTATGAATCGAATTATCATTAGTATGATCCTCACTCAGAAGATAATTCAAGTCAAATGCCATAAGCATTTGCTGATCCATAATTAAATATCATATTTCAGCTGCAAATGCTCCTATTAAAATTAAAGTCCCTGAAGGATGGAGTTTACTGTACGCATAAAGCATGGTAGACCAATCGGTTCCAAAGGTAACAATCCTTGAAAATGATAGAAGCAAATGATCAAAATGATCATAATAAGGAGGAAATGAGCTCTAGAAGAGCCCCCGGCATAACATTTCATGAAACTCTAGAAGAAGTTCAGGTACCTGATATAAAGAAAGTGATGAGATCTCAACAAATTATGTCGTTTAGGAACCGATATGAAATGATCGTCGACGATATATTTGATACAATATAGTGCATAATATTGTAAATGATTGTGAGGATTCGACCTGTAGTCCAGACACCTGAAGATGTCATGACATTTAAATGCAAGTCATAACCTATATGACTCATTTGATTAAATCTATGTGAATATCCCTGAAGGATTTAAAATGCCTGAAGCATATAGTTCAAAGTCTCGAGAAATGTACTCGATCAGATTACAAAGGTCATTGTACCATTTAAAATAATTTGGGCGCATGTGGTGTAATCACCTCAGTGAATATTTGCTGAAAGAAGGTTACGTAAGTGATGTTATTTGTCCATGTATTTCATAATGAAGATGTCATCATAATTTGTTATCCTTGTTGTTTATATTGATGACATAAATCTTGTTGGAATTCCAGAAGAGCTCCAAAAGGCAATTGAATATCTTAAGAAAGAGTTTTTGATAAAAGATCTTGGAAAGACAAAACTTTGTCTTGGTCTGCAAATTGGATATTTAGCAGACGGAATCTTTATCCATTAATCTGCTTATACAAAAAGGCTCTTAAAATGTTTTTACATGGACAAAGCGCACCCATTGAGTACAACAATGGTTGTTCGATCACTTGAAGTGAATAAGGATTTGTTCCGACCTCCAGAAGAGGATGAGGAAGTCCTTCGTCCCGAAGTACCCTATCTCAGTGCAATTAGTGCACTAATGTATCTTGTTAATGCTCCAAGGTCTGGCACAACATTTTCTGCTAAATTGCTAGCAAGATATGGCTCTTCTCCTACACAGAGTCTTTATCAGGGGGAGTAAAGTATGCAATGTACTCTCTTTTTTCCTTGCTTAGGTTTTTTTCCACTGGGCTTTTCCTGGTAAGGTTTTTAATGAGGCAGCTTTCAATGTATATTATTAGTGTGCTCTTTTTCCTTGACTAGGATTTTTCCCATGGGGGTTTTTCTAATGACTTGCAACAGCTTCTTGGTTTGATGAGATTAGTTTAAATCGATCGGAAATAGTGGTGGATAATATTCTCTACAAATTCAACTTTTGAGAAGATGGTATACAAGATTGGAATGCGGAGACTCATATATTTGAAACAAGGTTTTCGTCAGGGAGAGTAAAATACGCGATGCACTCTTTTTTCCTTACTAAGGTTTTTCCCCATAGGGTTTTTGATGCGAGACTAAATTGCATAGTTTAACATATGATATACCTTACATTTTATGCGCATTAGTGATAAAATTACACTTGTTATGTGCTTAATGGAGTTTATTTCATGTGTAGGTGAATTGGAAATGGAAACGGAGCTAAAGGGATGCAAATACGTC
>ML408749.1:0-53841 GCA_005239525.1 Nicotiana knightiana
GGAATTGGGCGAAACTGGGGACCCCTGGCGTTTGGGCTCTAACGCCCCCTAACGCCAGGGGGGTTGGCGTTATGGCCCTAATGCCCCCCTAACGCCAGGGGGGCCAGGACTTATGGGGTAAACGCCCCCCTAACGCCAGGGGGGGCAGGCTTTATGGGACAAACGCCCGGCTATCGCCCGGGCGTCTCCTTTTGCGTATTTTTGACGTATTTGCATCCCTTTAGCTCCGTTTCCANAACCTTTTTCTTTTTATTTTTCACAAGGGTAGAAGACCTAGGGAGATTTTCTCAAGGCGTTTTCTTCCAAAATCATAGTTAAGTGTTCATTAACTATTTCCTTTCCATTACCCAATATTTTTCATCACTTTTCGATCCAAAATCAAGAATTTTCATGATAAAATTGAGGGTTTGGGTAGAATTAGGGAATTTTTTAAAAAAAATCAAATTTTGACCTCGAATTGGGGTCGGATTTCGAAACTAATTGCATATTCGGGCTCGGGGGTGAATGGGTAAACGGAATTTGGTCCGAACCCCGAGTTTGGACCAAGCAGGCCCGGGGTCGAGTTTTGACTTTTTTTGAGAAAACTTAGGAAAATCATAAATTTTCAGTAAAGTTACTTCCTTTAGCCTTAATTAATGATATCAAGCTAATTATGATTAGATATGGGTGTGTTGGAAGTGAATTCAAATGGAAAAGCGGTAATTGAGCAGTGAGTGACCTGCGAAATTGAGGTAAGTGTTTGGTTTAACCTTGACTTGAGGAAATAGGAATCCCCAACTTAAATGCTATGTGAATTCGCATGTGTGTGGTGTATAGGTGAGGTGACGAGTATCTATGCACCACCAAATGGTCTGTTAAACATGATCCCTTCCCCGATTTCCAATTATTTGCTTCCGGGCTTAATTGTTTCATGATCATTGAGGTTTATATGTCTATTTGGATTTGTAAATTTGTTGTAATGTATTGCTTCAAGTATTTTGGAAGTGTTGGCTGTTCTTTTGGTTTTGTTGTGTTACATAAGGATTGAGCTATTTGCCAGTGTTACAATACGTATATAAATTCCAGTTGGCTTCGTTATGAAATGATAATTGATGAAGTTTATGAGTTTTACAGCTTCTGTTTTCAATTGTGGATATAAAAATGTTGTGAAAGGGTTGACCTGAATTGTGAAAGTTTTTATGAATAAACTGAGAGCGGGTTGCACGCCGCAACAAGGACTGATAAGGGTGGACAGGTGGGATCAGGTTGAACGCCACAACAGGAGAAATAAGGGTGATATATATATATGGAGGAGCAATAAGGGTGGACAGGTGGGAGCGGGTTGCGCGCCGCAACAAGGAGGATAAGGGTGAATATTTATGTTTTACTGATTTTCAAAAATAAGGATTTAGTAAACTCCGGTTTTTATTAAAAAGGTTGTCATACTCTGATTTTTATTGTAATTTAAATTGAAACTTGGAAAAATTGAGAAGTTGATTATAATTGATATCCGAAAAGAGTTATCCAAGTTGTTTCTTTTATTTACTATTGCAAGTTACTTGCTATCGAGTTTTTTATTATTGTTTCTTTCTTGCTTTATTATATATATTGTTAACGCCCCGCCGTAACCTCGTCACTACTTCGTCGAGGTTAGGCTTGACACTTACTCAATACATGGGGTCGGTTGTACTGATACTACACTCTGCACTCTTTTGTGCAGATCCAGGTACCGGCCAGAGTTAGGAAATTTTAGTAGCTAACATCATCATTCGGAGACACGAGGTAGATCTGCCGGCGTCCGTAGATTCCTGGAGTCTTCTCTTAATTTTATAGACGTTGTTTTATTACATTCAAAAACAGATACATAATTCTTTCAGCCCATTATTTGTAGTATTCTTAGTGGTTCGTGAATTGTGACACCAGACCCCGGGGTAGTCTTATAGATATATAGTTAGTTCGTGGCTCGATTTAATTATTCGCTTACTATTTTATTCGTGAGGTTATTCATTGGAAATTATTAGATTTAGTTTATTTTAAATTGTCTCATTGTGTTTAAGTAAATATTCAAAGGAAAATGGCTAATCAAGTTCTAACATTGGCTTTCCTAGAAAGTGCGATATTAGGCGCCATCATGATCCCTAAGGTTGGGAATTGGGGTCATGACAAGTTAGTATCAAAGCACTAGGTTGCATAGGTCTCACAATTCACGAACAAGCTTGATAGAGTCTGAAGGATCAGTACAGAGACGTTTGTACTTATCTCACAGAGGCTATGAACTTAGGAACAAACTCAATTTTTATTTCTACTCTGTCGTGCGACTCTTGGTATCTCAAATACTGATTGAACTATTCTACTCTCTCACAGATGGCGAGAACACATGCTTCTTCTTCTTCTTCTTCTTCTTCTTCTTCTGTTAACCAACAATTCGGTCTTCCAGCAGTAGCAGCTCCTATTAGGGGCAGAGGCCGAGGCCACGTCAGAGGCCGAGGCAGGGGCAGGACTCAGCCTGTTGCTCATATTGCAGGCCCAGCTACGGAGCCCCAGATTGAGATTAATGGGGGGCTCCAACTCAGACCGTTCCAGCTAGACTAGCTCAGGTTCCAGAGGGGTTTATTTCTACCCCGGTACTTCAGGATGCTTTTGTCCGATTAGTGGGCCTTATGAAGAGTGTAGCCCAGACTGGCGCACTCCTTGTTGCAACAACCGCATCTCAAGCTGGAGGAGGGGTACAGACTCCTGGTACCCACACTCCTAATCAGACCACTCCTCAGGTTCAGACCCCAGCAGCCAATCCCGTTGGGGTAATTCAGTTAGTTGCTCCAGCACCATCCGTTGATGGGGCATCTATGTCCACCGATGCTTTGTGGAGATTGGACAGGTTCATAAAGCTTTTCCCTGTTCACTCCAGTGGTGTTACTTCAGAGGATCCTCAGGAATATCTGGACAGTTGTCATGAGGTTCTTCGTAATATGGGTATTTTGGAGACCAATGGGGTCGACTTCGCTGCATTTCAGATGACTGGTTCTGCTAAGAAATTGTGGAGGGACTCTATGTTGACCAGACCAGTTGGGTCGCCTGCTCTGACTTGGGATCAGTTTTCTCACCTCTTTCTGGAGAAATTGTTGCCTATCACTACCAGAGAAGAGAAGCGTCGTCAGTTTGAGCGTCTTCATCAGGGCGGCATGACAGTTACCCAGTATGAGAATCGTTTTGTGGATTTGTCTCGGCATGCTATTCTTTTGTTGCCTACTAAGAGAGAGAGAGGGTTAGGAGATTTAGTGAGGGCCTTGCCCAGCCCATCAGGTTGTAGATGGCTAAGGAGACAGGGACTGAGATTTCATTTCAGGATGTGCCAATGTGGCCAGGAGAGTTGAGATGGTTCTCGGGATAGGAGGTCAGGGGTAAAAAAAAAACCTCGCCATTCCGGTAGATTCAGCGGTGCCTCGTCTGGAGGCGGAGATACTCAAGGTAGAGGCCATTCTTCCAGGCCATTTAATTTAGCACTTCATGTCCCATGGTGCCTCAGGTGGTCGTGGCTCTTACTTGCCTTATTCCAATTAGTCAGCCCCTATCAGAGCACCTCCTCTTCAAAGTTATTATCGTGGTCAGCTGGTTCATCAAGGTCAGCCTCAGTATCAGGATGGTTGTTATGAGTGTGGTGAGTATGGACACATTCGGAGATCTTATCCGAAATTTTTGTGTAGTCAGCCTCAGTACCAGAATTCTCGTGCTATAGTTACGGCACCATCTGCAACACCACCTGCCCAGCCAGCCAGGGGTAGGGGTCAGGTAGTCAGAGGTAGAGGTCAGAATGTTAGAGGTGGAGGTCAACATGCTAGAGGTGGAGGCCAACCCGCTAGAGGTGGTGACCAGCCCGTTAGAGGTGGTGACCAGCCCGTTAGAGGTGGTTGACCACCTGTCAGAGGTCCTCTCGGTGACGCAGTTCAGGGTGGTGGGGCCCAACCCCGATTATATGCATTTCCAACCAGACCCGAGGCGAAGTCCTCCGATGCAGTTATCACAGGTACCATTTCAGTTTGTAATAAAGATGCTTCAGTTTCGTTTGATCCGGTGTCTACTTATTATTATGTGTCATCCTATTTTGCCTCGTATTTGGTTGTGCCTCGTGATTCTTTGAGTGACCCTGTTTATGTGTCTATGCCGGTGGGGGATGCTATTGTTGTAGATCTTGTATATCGTTCGTGCGTAGTCATTATTGAGGGTCTTGAAACTAGTGTAGACTTTTTGCTTCTTGACATGGTCGATTTTGATGTCATTTTGGGCATGGATTAGTTGTCACCTTATTATGCCATCTTGGACTGTCACGCCAAGACAATTACTTTCGATTTGCCGGGATTTCCTCTATTAGAATGGAAAGGGACTCCTAGTCATTCTCCCAGCAGAGTGATTTCTTATGCAAATGCTCATCGCATGGTTGAGAAAGGATGTTTGGATTATTTGGCTCATATCCGTGATTCTGATGCCGAGATTTCTTCAATAGATTCAGTGCCTATTATTCGGGAGTTTCCCGAAGTGTTTCCTGGAGTCTTCTCTTAATTACATTCAAAAACAGATACATAATTCTTTCAGCCCATTATTTGTAGTATTCTTAGTGGTTCGTGAATTGTGACACCAGACCCTGGGGTAGTCTTATATCTATATAGTTAGTTCGTGGCTCGATTTAATTATTCGCTTACTATGAGGTTATTCATTGGAAATTATTAGATTTAGTTTATTTTAAATTGTCTCATTGTGTTTAAGTAAATATTCAAAGGAAAATGGCTAATCAAGTTCTAACATTGGCTTGCCTAGCAAGTGTGGTGTTAAGCGCCATCACGATCCCTAAGGTTGGGAATTTGGGTCGTGACTGTGAGTATATGATTTTTCACATACTAAATACTCCTACAAAATTCGATAAATAAATTAATTTCATAGGTTTTTGTTGAAGTTTAGTGATTAATTGTGAATTATTTTTGCATTGCATAATCATAATTCATCCTATAAAATTGATTTTTTTTTGCATAATTAGGTGCATAATCTTAATCATTTTTAGGAAAATTACAAAATTTATCCTTCAAATAATTACAAGTGTTAATTGATAATTTCACTTTTTTTTATTCACTCGTTAACTAATTTTTCTTTTCAATTAGATAAAAAACTAGAATTAGAGCTAATTAATATACTATTTAGTAATTGATTTAATTAGTTAATAACGAAAATACGATTAATTGATATAATATGAGTTTATTGGTTAAATTATCAATTTAGTCATTTATCTAACAAATTATGAATTTGATTGATTAGGAGTATTAAATTAATTATTTTATTCCTAATTAGTTTTTAACTTGACGAAAATAAGGTTAGAATTAATTATTACTTTTTGAGTTTAATTGGAATTAGTGTTAATTGAATTAATTAAAAGCTTAATTGACCCTAGAGGCTAAATCGGACCTGGGCTAATTTGCTGAGGCCCAAAATCCATTCTCTACACTCACCTGCCCAGCCCAATAGCCCCCTTACCCGGCCTGCCCATACACTATCCCAACTGACCTCGTTGCATTTGAAAGAGCAAATCCCAGTCGTTGATCAAGATAGATCTAACGACTGGGAACCCCTCTCACACCCACTATAAAACCGTCCAAACGCTCACGCCCCCCCTCATTCCATCCAAAGCCTAACCACCAAACCCTAGAGTTGCCTCCCATCCCCTTCGTCTCTCTCTCTCTTCTGTCTCGACCAAACCCTAGCTGCCCTAGGTTTCTGCCGCCTGGAAATAGCCTACCGACGGCGGATCTCCACCAATCGACCCCAAACTCTCACCCTACAACCTTCTCCTCCCCCTTAATCCCATCCCACAACCAGTTTCCCCAAAAAACCGCCCAGTTTTGACTAATCTCAGATCTGAAAATCCAAAAGGCCTGACTTCCTCTACGAGTCGATTCCAAGACCTCCAATGGTTCACACCGACATGAGTCAATAGCTCTTGGTGAGTGCTATCGATTCATGTGGGTTTGGACCATTTCCACGCTCGTCCGAGACCGGCCAAGTTCCGGCAAGTCGCCGAAATCCGTCCAAAATCCTTTTAACGGGTATCCCCCACTTCCTTTCTATGTGTTCTTGATTGATAGCATGAATAGGTCGTAGTTTACTCACTGTTTTCCTTTATTACATTACTGTTTTCTGATTCTATTTTCGTTTACCTGTTCATATTTTCTTTTTTTTTTAAAGTCCCAAATGCATTTAGCTTAGGTTTTTATCACTAGTTGGTATGATTTAACTGTTCAAGTTTAGTAATTTGTATAACCAAGATTAGCATTAGGTTTTTGTTTAAGTTTCCTTTCTCTGCTAATTTCCAGACATCTCTATGTTGGTGAATTTTGTCAATAAACGAACATGAACAACTGATTGATTAAAATCCCTGAATTTATATGTTGAAATGCTTGTAAGTAAAACAACCTATATTAGTTGTTTGCTCGTGTATTGTTTGAGGTCGTCGCTTGATTTACCTTGATTTTGTTGCATGTGTTATTAGTCTCAATTAGATGTTAACTTCCAATTAATCATAGGTTAAATTTCAACTCTTAGGTTATATTGGCATATTCAAGTAACTTAAACAAACTAATTCCCCCTAGGCTCAAGTGAAACTTAAACAGACTTAAATACAAGGAAACTGACTAAGTCTAACCACTTAGTTAATTCTCATTAATCAACCAAATCCTAAAAAAGTTGAAATCAGTTAATAATTAGAAACTAATCAACCAATTAGGCTAATACTTAGTTCTAAAACAATGTTTGGTCATGTTTTAACCTAGACTTATCAAGACTAATTTAGTTAGCAATAATTTCCTGTAATCATTTGTTTAATAGTTTGACCTAGTCTAATAGTCTCTTAAGTAGTTAGCTAAATCCTAAAAGTTGTCTAAGATAGTTAGTTCAGGATTAGTTGACTAAAACAAATTAGTTAACCTAGGCTTAATAGTTAGTCAAGTTTCTAATTTTAGGTAATCGAGTTGAATTAACCAAATTGAATCAGTTAACTTAGGTTAAGGAGTTAAGTTGGTGGACTTGCATTAATTAACAAGCTAAACCTAGTTGACTAATAGGAACTTAATCAATTAACCTTTTAACTAATTGACTCAACCATAGTTAAGAACAACTAATAGTTGACTAAAGAACATAACTAGGGTTAACTAACCAAAACTTTAAATTAATAACCCAAGTGAGTTTAACATTGATTACCCAATAGTAAATTCAGGGACTCCAAGGGGTACATTAGGTAACTCAGTTTAGGAAATCAGATTTTTAAGGTTAAAAGGGTATTTTCTAAAGAGGAAGGTTCTAGAATAGGGGCAGTTGTCCCAAAGATAAGGTTGATAGCTGCCTATGTACTATTTAGTACTATTTTTCAGCTTTTGGATAGGGAATATTCCAAAGAATATCCCATTCCCAAATATCCTATAAATAGACCCTCTTTGTATAGATCCTGGACCTTTTTTTTACACTCTCTGAGCTGCGGAAATACAGAATATTTCTCATTTCAAAAAAAAGAAGAAGTTATTATTAGAAAGGAAAAATCTGATTTCTTTTAGAGGAATTGGTTCTCAGTTCCTTTGGGGGTTTTCCTGTTTTGGAGTCTGGTTGCTGGGGGTCCTAATTATTTCTACTCAAGATTTCTAGGTTTAGTTATTGCTGAGTACTGGTTCTCTCTGGTTTTCTGTTTGCTGTTGCTGATTTCTCTTCCTTCTTGTTGTTTGCTGTTCATACTTGACCTTTATTTGGTCAAGTCTCTTGCTGGTTTTCTTTCTCTTTAAAGGTATGTAACAGTGAACTTTATACAAAATTATTGAATTCAGACCTTGTATTAAACTTGTTGGTTCATGTTGTGTTTTCTTCAAGAATATGTGAATTTGAATCTTCTTTTCCTCCTTCCTTAATGTAGAAACTGAAGTAAGATTATCATCATCTGAGTGTATGCATGCAACTCTTGGAATCTGCTTGGTTATGTGCTGAGTTTCTGTTAATAAGCTTAATATTTGATAGCTAGGTGGTAATTTTATATGTGTTTAGCATGTTAGAGAGATAAATTGCACTAGGGTAGATGAATTTGATCTTTCAATGGTCAAATTCACCCCACAATAGTGCACAAAGCAGTAGTATAGATGGCTGGAATTCACCCTCAAAAGGGTACAAAGTATGTAGTTAAAAGGGCATTAGAGTTGAGGAATCTGAACCTCTGAATGGTCAGGTTTATGCTCTAAAATGCCTAAATAAGCAAGTCTCTATATGGTTTGAAATCATGTTAAGTTAGCACTAGGGTAGATGAGTCTGACTTCCTAATAGTCAAATTCACCCTATTGATAGTGTATAAATAGTAGTTTAGCTTGCTGAAAATTACCCTTCAAAGGATATAAGTGTGTAATGAGAAGGAGCCTTAAGAAAGTGAATCCGAAATCACAAAATAGTCGGGTTCACTCCTCAAAACGCCCATAGTAGTCAAAGTATTTGAATAAATACTTGCTAAAATTTGTTACATAACATAAGGATGACTATTAAGAGTCTAAACAAAGTGACATCATTGGATTTGAATCTGATCCCTTTTATAGTTAGATTCAGTCCATAAAAAGGCATGAACATATTTTGTTCTCCTATGGCATCATTAAGGTTGAATCTAACTTCCTTTTATGGCTAGATTCATCGCACAAAATGCCCAAAGGTCTGTCGTTAATACTGTCCAAGTATTCAAACTCTGGACTTATAATTTTAGATTAACATTTAAAAATGTAGGTTTAAGTCTTTGAAGGACATGTTGCTGGCTTGCACAGGAGCAACAACTAGTTTTGTTTTCCCTTCTTTATTTTTCTTATTAGTAAAAATCGGTATTATTATGGTTTAAGAGTAATGTAATAGCATATCTACAGTCTTTTATATACATTTTCCCTTTTCAGTTGTAAAAATGGACTGAACTATATAAAATTTATGATCAGTTGTATTTTTCTGAAATATTTATTATTATAGCAGTTATGGGCTAGGCCTGTTAAGGTCACCCGAGCTGGGCCAGGCTCGTGAGCATGGCCCAATTGAGCCTGATAGTGTCTGAATTTCAGGCTATGGGGTTTGGAATGTTAGACCCATTAACTATGTTAAACAATTTGTAACCAGTCCTTTTCTCTTCTGTTGTCAATTAGCATGAGGAGTATTCATTTTACGAAATTCACCGTAAATTTCTCACTACTAAACACAAATGGGTTTCAAATAAATTATCAAAAGATAGAATCTAAAATTCGGATTTTTTCTTAGACTGTCTGTTCTAAATAAAAGTAACCATGGCTCAGTTTTATACACCTTCATGTTTCTGACTTATAGTCTTTCCTAAAAGGTATCAAATGATCTTAATCCAAAAGGTCTCGTTAGTTCGGTTTTTTCGTTCAAAAGGCTGTTCTGTCACAAAATTTAAGACAAAGTTCCATGTTGGATCCATGAGCTATGTATAAATACCCTTGTTTAGTATAGGAGTAGATCAAATGGTAAAGAAATCTTGTACATGTAACATTATATTCGCAATTCAAATTTGCCTTATTTATTACCATATAGATGCGAGATGTGTTAGCATGTTTGTTCTTAACTGTTTAGCTATTTGATTTCGAATCATGTCCAAATGACCTAATTAGGATGTCCTAAAGTGATACAATTCGGGGCTAAAATATGTCCATAGCCCAAAACATGTTATCTTTAGGGTATTGAACATCATTTTAGGTAATCCTTAGGTAGAATGAATACCTTTACTTTGAAATTTGATAAAAATAGATCATTATCTCAAAGTTATCTTAAACTAAACTCGGGAGTGACAACTCATATCCCCGACTCTAACTCAAAACAATAATAAAATCACATGTTGCAATCGCGGGCGCATTTCATGTGACGCGGTGGCGATGTGTCTAAAAATGACAAGTGCACACCACCGTGACTTGTTCCAAGATAAATACATAAATGTCCTAATTGGTCTTAAAGCTAAAACCCCCTTCAAATAGAAAATATAAAGAACAATCAAACATCGCCTCAAATAGGCACTATAAAACCGTCAGGACCATAGTCTTGACTACGTAATCTACACTCGGGTGCGACAACTCATGTCCCCGTCTTCAACTCCAAATTATAAATAAAAATCACATGTTGTAATTGCGGGTGCATTTCATGTGGCGTAGTTACAATATGTCCAAAAACAAACAAGTGCATGCCCTCGTGACTTGTTTCAAGATAATTTCATAAATATTTAAAAGCGGTTAAAAAGGCTAAATGCACAATAGTTTAAGACATGTAAATAATTAGATAATTAGGCCAAATATTAATAGTTAAGCGACCGCGTTAGAACCGCGAAACTCGGGAATGCCTAACACCTTCTCCCGGGTTAACAGAATTCCTTATTCGGATTTCTAGTCGCAGACAAATTAAAACAGATTAAAAATTTCCTCGGTTTGGGATTTTTAAAATAAAACGGTGTCCTGGAACATCGTCAAAAATTCGGGTGGCGACTCTGATTAATAAAATATCCCAAAATTGATTATGTCACTTAAATTGGAAAAACTCCCTTATTACCCCTTCATCAATCCGGGGGGGGGGGGTAGTGAAAAAAGGAGGTGTGACAGTGACAGAAAGAGAGTTCTTTAGGAAGATTTAAGTTGAAAGAATTGACTAAGATGGGATTTTTGAGTAAAAGACCCCGGAATCAGGATTTAAAGGTTTCATCAGGTTCGTATGATGATTTCGAACTTGAGCGTATGTTTGGATCGGGTTTTGGATGACCCGGGAGCGTTTCGACGCCTATTGTGGAAGTTAACATTTTTGGAAGAATTTCATAAATTTAGGTTGAAGTGCATTTCAATGTTATCGATATCAATTTGGGATTCCAAGTCTGGGAATAGCTGCGTATGGTGATTCTGGTATTGGGAGCGCGATCAGAAGTGGATTTGGAGGTCCGTATGTCATTTTGGAGTCATTTGGCTAAAGTTAGAAATTTGAAGGTTTTTGAGAAGTTTGACCGGAAGTGGACTTTTTGATATCGGGCCGGAATCCAATTCTGGAAGCTGGAGTAGGTCCGTAAGGTCTAATGTGACTTGTGTGCAAAATTTGAGATCAATCAGACGTGATTTGATGGGTTTCGGCATCGAAATTAGGAATTGAAGTTTCATGTTCTTTAAGTTTGAATAGGAGGGTGATTCGTGATTTTAGCGATGTTTGATAAGATTTGAGGGCTCGATTAAGTTGGTATGGTATTATAGGACTTGTTGGTATGTTTGATTGAGGTCCCGGGGGCCTCAGGTTGATTTCAGATGGTAAACAGATCAAGGTTTGAAGTTGAAGAGTTGCTGAAGCTGAGGACTGCTGGTGTAATCGCACCTGCGGAGTGGGCACCGCAGGTGCAAGCCTGCAGAAGTGGGAAGGCAGTCGCAAAAGCGGAATTGGACTGGGCTTGGCTAGGGGCGCAGGCGCGACACAGCCCCCAGAAGCAAAAGACCGCAGGAGCGGATTCAGCCCGCAGAAGTGGGCATGGTCGATTTTAGCTGAAACCGCACCTGCGACTGTAGGTGCGTAGCCGCAGAAGCGACTAGTGGACCACAGGTGCGAGAGGTCGGGTTGGGCAGTGTGTTTTATAAAAAACGAGTGTTTGGCTCATTTTCCTCACATTTTCACTTTGGTTGGGCAATTTTGGAGCCTTTGAAGAAGGGGATTTCATCATTCAACATGAGGTAAGTTAATCCCACCTCTTGTAAGTTAAATACATAGTTTTATTGTGGATTCAAGCATGAAAATTATAGAAATTTTGGGATTTTTAAAGAAAAACCTAGAAATAGGTATTCTTGGATTTTGATCACGAATTTGGGCAGGGAATTGAAAATAAATTATATATTTGGGTTCGTGGGGTTATGGATAAAGTTTATCTTCGAAAATTTTTGGAATCCGGGCATGTGGGCCCAAGGGTGATTTTATCGACTTTTTGAACGGAGTTGGAAAATTATTGTAAATAGGATTATGAGGAATATTAGCGTATATATTTATGGAATTTCTTAATATTTGACTAGTTTTGGGGCGTCGAGTTGATTTGAGTTGTTTGAGGGGCTTGAGAGCCGATTTTGGAACTTCAGAGCGAAGTAAGTCTCCTTTCTAACCTTGTAAGAGAGAATTTTTCCCATAGGTGAAATAATTAATTATGTGCTACTATTTGTGGGGAGCTACGTACACACGAGGTGACGAGAGTCCGTGCGTAGCTACTATTGTGCTTAAGTCCGGGTAGTCTTGGACCCAAAAACATGCTATACTTGAAATATTTGTAATCTTATTGAGAATTTAAATTTCTTAAATCATATCAAATTAGTAAATGAATTTCTAAATAAGTTAAATTTCATTTTATTAATCGTGAATAGAGGATTGAATTTTCCATTGGATAAATGTTCTCTGGTGAATTTTTGGTTGAATGCTTGAATGTGTGTATTTACATTTGACCGCGTCACATATATGATTCGCGAGCGGGATAATAGATACATCTATAGTTCGCACCATTCGACCCTATGGCAGTGCACATTTTAAATATTGTTAGATCAGGTCATACGACCTCGACATGATTTGCGCATGCTTGTATTATTTTCCTTGACATTTATAAATAATGTATTGACTCTCTGGCCTGAGATAAATTAATAAATGATGAAATACAAATTTTGGAAATCTCTTATTATTAAAGGACTTGTTTACTTTCTTCATGCTTATTGAGTTGAAATCACTTTATAAAAAAATCCATGCTCCTACGCCTTTTTTTTGTATTTATTTATGGTACCACTAGTGAGTGTTGAACTCGACCTCTCGTCACTACTTCCTCGGGATTAGACGGGATACTTACTGGGTACGTGTTGTTTTCGTACTCATATTATACTTGCTGTGCATTTTGGTGCACATGCACATGTATGTCTAGTGGCCTCATGGGCGCAACGACATGGTTGATACGGAGACTTAGTTGATCTGCATCTCTCGAGACAATCCGCAACCAGCAGAGTCTCCTTCACAGTATTGTATTGCATTTTCTCTACTGTCCAATTGTATTCCGGACGGTTATTGTATTACATTTTAAATTCATAGAAATTTGCTCATGCACTTGTGACACCGGGTTCTGGGATGACAATGAGATTATTCAGTATTTAAATTTGTTAAAGACGTCATTATTTATTCAGTTAAGTTTATTATTTATGTTTAATGTTTAAAAGAAATGACTTCAAAAATACTACTTGAGGATTTGATTGACTTCTTGGTATTGGCTTGCCTGAAAGTGGTGTCCGGCGCTATCACGACCTTTATTGAATTTTGGGTCGTGACAACATGGTATCAGAGCACTAGGTTCCCTTGGGTCTCATGAGTCATGAGCGAGTCTAGTAGAGTCTTGCGGAGCGGTAGAGAGACGTATGTACTTATCTTCGAGAGGCTACAGTGCTGTTAGGAGCACTTCCCTTGTTTATTCCTCATCGTGCGGTTTGATTCCTTTGAGTCTTATGCCTTCATTTCCTTTCCATTCAATCTTATGCGGCACGAAGCGCTGGTTATAAATAGGGAAGTGAGTAATTGTAATGGTACTATATGGTTTTTGGGCTATTGTCGTTGCCTTGCGAAAAGATATTCTGTCGTCTCAAGCTCAGTAGCTGTACTTCTGAGAGCTTTGAGGCTATGCACCAGTTTCTATGATGCTTATGAACGTGTTATCGTGCAGTATTGATGTGATGGTAGGATGCTTGCCTATGTGTCTGGGCAGTGAATAACTTGAAGAGAGGTTTACTCAGAGAACGATTCAGAGATTCAGTATTTTATTTCTGGTGGAGAAAAGACAATCAAACTATAAATGTTCAGGTTTGGGTTGATAGAGCAACGAGACTTGGCGTTTTCAAGCGTGGTGGAATTTTCATCTGTGATGTGGTGTCGTCGTCCTCATTTGAATGTGTTAAGTTCGCCGGTGTTGTGATCTTCTACAATTCGCCTTTGGGGCAGGATATTTTGAGATAGTATTAGAGAAGCGGTGGTCAGAGATCTCGGGGTGCGGAGCTTCGGGATTGAATGGGTATTTCTAATGCTGATAGCTCGAGAAGGAGGATCTTCAGAAATGGTTGAAGTTAGTAGCGATCTATCGGTTTAAGTGCTACAGAGATAGATATTGATTAAGGCAGCAGTTGGGCTGCAAAAGAGGAGGAAGGACATGTGGGAAGTGTCAGGCAGTGGTTAAATTTCTAGAAGGCCAGGTGTAAGAAGCGAAAGTTGAGTAGTTGCTTAAAGGAGTGAGTTTGACCAAAGTGGGAGAGTGGCAGAGTAGCATATGGGTTCAGTGGTAGGAGAACTACACACCTTGAGGAAAAGCTTAGAGTGATTTGGGAATTTTAGTGGACGATAATTGGGTCCACGGGCTTAATTTGAAATATTGGCTATTATATGGCGGGAGATTAGATGCAATAGAAAGGAGCTGCCTAATATGAAGAAGGATGCAATAGTTGATGTCCATGAGAAGTGAACAGACTAGTATAGTTGGTGGATGAGCACGGGCTCAGGATGGGTTATGGATGTTGTAGAAATTTTATCCCGTGCAGCGAAGTTGGAAGATGTCGGCGTGTAATTTCCACATGTGGGTTATCTCCTGTGAGAAGATCAGCGGTCGTGTGGTTGACGAAGTTTCTGCGAAGAATTCTACCAACTATCCAGTAAGAGGTTGAATATGTGAATGTTTATAGAGATTCAGAGTGTTCATGAAATGCTAACGAAAAAATTTCAAGGAATTTGGCGAGTTGGTTGTGCAAGATCAGTTCAACGATGAAGAAAGAATTGTGGTAGGTTCCAGAGTTGTGCAATAGTAGCTTCAAGCTAAGTGGGAGAGTCTCACCGCCTACAGTTGGATTGCATGGTCGTCTATTTGTGAGATTTCTGGTTATTAGCATATTGATGGGTTATTACAGCTAAGGAAAAAGAACATAAGTGGTAATTTGAGAAAATGAATTGATAAAGGTGTGCTATAGTTGGCTTTATTGGCTTGTGTTCGGGCTTTGGAAAGATTCAGGACTTATGCTTCGTAGAGGTGATTTACAAGGGAGGTGATTCAGTCGGGTGCTTCATTGAGATGGGTGTTCATGGGCCATCGGAGCCTTGGGATTGATTATGTTCGGGACCAATCCAGAGTGGGTGACTCTCAACAACGGTCCTAGGCAATTCAAAGTTTAAAATGCGTTTGGTTAAGAATCGAGCTTTTGTAGCAGATTATGATAAGAGGCTCGGAATGTTGTATGATATTTTCGACTTGCAGTGCAACATTGGGAGGAATGAGAGAAAATGACTTCGGATTCTTAGAGGAACTTTCGGACTGGGTGTACCAGTCGAGGATGTGAATATACGCACCAGGAAGGTATGAGGCGGTTCGTGGGATTTGAGACAGCATGGTCTCGTGATAAAAGGGCACTCAGGATGAGTGCGTATTGAGTTGTTATGTATTGAGTGGAGCTATTATTATTGTTATTTCTAAGTCAAGTTAAGGATAAGTTAGAAGAAGTCGAATTGGTTAGCCATGGTTGAATTGGCATGATGGCGGCAGTGATCATTCCTTCAGCGTGATTAAGTTATACATATGAATTGTGATGGTACGTGCGAGGCTTGACGGCTGCGTAATTAGTTTTATTCGGGAGTATTCAAGTGTTATGGCTTCTTATGCATATGTGGATCCCGAAAGGGTTATGGTGGTTTAGACCACTACTTGAGGATTTGCATATTCTGCGGTTATGAGAATTCACTCGCGTGTTGCTATGGTTCTCTTGAAATGAGCTAAGTAAAAGATTTCTATATGATGAAGTGTTTACCCTATTAGTGGTTTATGAGTTATGATGAAATTCTTGTACTATCGCGTATTGTCATGATGGGTGCAGTGAGCGACATGAAATTTGAAAGTGAGGATCAAGGTTACGGTTCGGTGTTGGCATGGATGTCACGAGCTCGGATGAGCAGGAAGGATATTTGAGTGTTTAGAGTAAGACGGTATTGTCTTCAGCATCACCTGAGATCGGTGTTTGTGCAAGAGGCTTTGCATTCTGGTTACGGATTCTTGATTTGCTTTACAACATTTGTATGGCTAGTGGTATGGATGTACATACTTGTTACCTGGTGCGTGAGGTCGTGGAAGTGTATTCCACGGGAAGATGGTATAAGCATGACATGTAGTCACTCGATTGATTGAAGATTTAAACAAAGTATGAAGAATGTGGTAATAACGCTTATTTGAGAATTTATGCCTGGAGGGTGCACGGTTCATTTGGATGTGGACTGTGGGAGTTTGTTCTGTTTATGATGGTTGTTATTGTGTGTTATGGGAAGAATGGGTTAAAATGAACCCTTGAAAGGTTATTAGCCTAATACGATGCGGTCAGAATCGGCTCGGGGTCGATAGGTGGATTAAAATATGAATATGGGCTCTATGTCAGACCATATGTATTCATCTCAACATAGCGCTCCTTATGGAGGAGTATCCGGACGTTGGATGTTATTTCGGCATCTGCTATTTCATGTGATACTATATTGTTCCGTCTGAGTTGTGAAACGACTTGATAATTTTCTTATGTGTTGAGATTCCGCGTAGCAATGGTGTTATGTGAGCAGGATGGCTCATGAGGTTTAGATCATATATTGTACCTCAGTTGTGCTTGAGTCTTTTAGATTATGGAGCTAATGTCTCCCCAGGGATGGTATTGTGCACTTAGCGTTGCTTGTGACCGATATTCAGTATTTTTTAGTAATGAGCAATTTAGCTCGATGTGTATCTCCTTATGTGAATTTTATGTGTGGATCGGGTGGTACGCCGCTACGGGCATGTTGTTTGGATCGGGTTGCATGCCATAACAGTGTGATGATGAGTACAGTTTTTATATTCTATTTTTGTGTGTTTTGTTTCCCCTTTTCTGAGAAAATTTCATATTAGTTGCGTGAATTGAGTAGTCCCTTCCATAGTTCGTCTTCCTTATGTATCACTTTCCAGTTTGTAGATTATAGGCACATTGTGGCATCATATGAAACTTTTGGTCATGTATGGGGTTGCTTATTGCCTGAGCAGTCTCGTACTGGGCGAGACGAGATTATTGGATCTAGGATCAGTGCAACTGGATTATATAGATGTATTTTAAGTAGCAAAGATCATTATTTGGTTCAGAATGAGGTGATAGTTCTTGTCAGGAGTATAGACTCAATGATTTGTCGACTCGGTAGTTGGTTATAGATTTCTACACGTCTCCTGCGTCGTGGCGGTATTGCAAAAGTTGGGACAAGACTGATATATATCATGAGGTGCATTGGGAGCATCAGATTCGTGGAACTTCAGCTATTGTTATCAGAGAATGTTGTTATGGTCGTGTGAGTTATGCAGTGCATCGTGTGAATTCAGCGAAGGTATGCAATCAGGTATCGATGCATCGTGTAGTGATTTATATGGTGCTCGTATGTTGGAAGCCGGCCTGGTAGAGAATTTCGGATGTTGGAAATGGGCTTTAAGCTTATTTGCTTGAATAAAGGAGAATGTCTTAAGATTTTCTCGAGCTAATATGCTCAACTGAGTGGTAGTATCACGGGCAGGTTTATGAGGTGTTAACTAGTAGTTTCAGACAACTCTAGCGCAGTTCTCAGCACGTTCGAGGACGAACGTATGTTTAAGTGGGAGAGAATGTAACGACCCGACTAGTCGTTTTGAGCTCCAGCACGTCGTTCAACGGTTTGAGGCTATGAGCAGCTTCACTCCAGGTATTCTGACTTGTACGCATGGTCGGAATTGAATTTCGGGAAGTTCGGAGTTGATTTGGAAAGAGAGTTCTCATTTCGGAAGCTTTAAGTTGAAAGAATTGACTAATATTGGATTTTTGAGCAAAAGACCCCGGAATCAGGATTTAAAGGTTTCAGTAGGTTCGTATGATGATTTCGAACTTGGGCGTATGCCCCGATCGGGTTTTGGATGACCCGGGAGCGTTTCACGCCTTTGTGGAAGTTAGCATTTTTGGAAGAATTTCATAAATTTGGGTTGAAGTGCATTTCAATGTTATCAATGTCCGTTTAGGATTCCAGGTCTAGGAATAGCTCCGTATGGTGATTCTGGTATTGGGAGCCCGATCACAAGTGGATTTGGAGGTCCGTAGGTCATTTTGGAGTCATTTGGCTAAAGTTAGAAATTTGAAGGTTTTTGAGAAGTTTGACCAGAAGTGAAATTTCTGATATCGGGGTGGGAATCCGATTCCAGAAGTTGGAGTAGGTCCGTAAGGTCTAATGTGACTTGTGTGCAAAATTTGAGGTCGATCGGACGTGATTTGATTGGTTTTGGCATCGAAAGTAGGAATTGAAGTTTCATGTTCTTTAAGTTTGAATTGGAGGATGATTCGTGATTTTAGTATTGCTTGATGTGATTTGAGGGCTATATTAAGTTCGTATGGTATTTTAGGACTTGTTGATATATTTGGTTGAGGTCCCGGGGGCCTCAGGTTGATTTCGGATGGTAAACGGATCAAGGTTTGAAGTTGAAGAGCTGCTGAAGCTGAGGACTGCTGGTGTAAAAGCACCTGCGGAGTGGGCACCGCAGGTGCAAGCCCGCAGAAGCGGGAAGGCAGCCGCAGAAGAGGAATTGGACTGGGCTTGGCTGGGGGCCCAGGCGCGACGCAACCCTCGCAGAAGCGAGACCGCATGAGCAGTCGGGGCTCCACATAAGCGAACCGCAGGAGCGGATTCAGCCTGCAGAAGCGGACGTGGTCGAGTTTAGCTGAGACCGCACCTGTGATGGGAATTTCCGCAGGTGCGGAGCCGCAGAAGCAGCTGGTGGACCGCAGGTGCGAGAGGTCGGGCTGGGCATTGTGTTTTATAAAAATGAGTGTTTGGCTCATTTTCCTCACATTTTCACTTTGGTTGGGTTCTTTTGGAGCCTTTGAAGAAGGGGATTTCATCATTCAACATGAGGTAAGTTAATCCCACCTCTTGTAAGTTAAATACATAGTTTTATTGTGGATTCAAGCATGAAAATTATAGAAATTTTGGGATTTTTAAAGAAAAACCTAGAAATAGGTATTCTTGGATTTTGACCACGAATTTGGGCAGGGAATTGAAAATAAATTATATATTTGNTTAAATACATAGTTTTATTGTGGATTCAAGCATGAAAATTATAGAAATTTTGGGATTTTTAAAGAAAAACCTAGAAATAGGTATTCTTGGATTTTGACCACGAATTTGGGCAGGGAATTGGAAATAAATTATATATTTGAGTTTGTGGGTTATGGGTAAAGTTTATCTTCGAAAATTTTTGGAATCCGGGCACCTGGGCCCGAGGGTGATTTTATCGACTTTTCGAACGGAGTTGGAAAATTGTTGTAAATAGGATTATGAGAAATATTAGCGTATATATTTATGGAATTTTTCTATATTTGACTAGTTTTTGGGCGTCGAGCATTGATTTGAGTTTTTTGAATGGCTTGGGAGCCGGTTGTGAACTTCGAAGCGAGGTAAGTCTCCTTTATAACCTTGTAAGAGGGAATTGTCTCCATAGTTGAAATAATTAACTATGTGCTACTATTTGTGGGGGCTACATACGTATGAGGTGATGAGATTCCGTGCATAGCTACTATTGTGCTTAAGTCCGGGTAGTCTAGGACCCAAAAGCATGCTATACTTGAAATATTTGTAATCTTATTGACAATTTAAATTGCTTAAATCATATTAAATTAGTAATTAAATTTCTAAATAAGTTAAACTTCATTTTATTAATCGTGAAAAGAGGATTGACTTTTCCTAGGATAAATGTTCTCTAGTGAATTTTTGGTTCACTGCTTGAATGTGTGTATTTACATTTGACCGCGTCACATGTATGATTCGCGAGCGGGGTAATAGATACATCTATGGTTCACGCCATTCGACCCTCTAGCAGTACACAATTTAAATATTGTTGGATCGGGCCGTACGACCTCGGCATGATTTGTGCATGCTTGTATTGCTTGCCTTGACATTTATAAATAATGATATTGCCTCTCTGGTCTGAGATAAATTAATAAATGATGAATACAAATTTTTGGAAATCTCTTATCATTAAAGGACTTGTTTACCCGCTTAATGCTTATTGAGTTGAAATCACTTTATAAAAAAATTCATGCTCCTACACATTTTCTTGTATTTATTTATTGGACCACTAGTGAGTGTTGAAGTCGACCTCTCGTCACTACTTCTACGAGATTAGACGGGATACTTACTGGGTACACGTTGTTTTCATACTCATACTACACTTGCTGTGCATTTTGTTGCACATGCACATGTATGTCTAGTGGCCTCATGGGCGCATCGACATGGTTGATACAGAGACTTAGGTGAGCTGCATCTCTCGAGATAACCTGCAGCCATCAGAGTCTCCTTCACAGTATTGTATTGCATTTTCTCTACTGTCCAATTGTATTTCGGATGGTTATTGTATTATATTTTAAATTCCTAGAAATTTGCTCATGCACTTGTGACACCGGGTTCTGGGATGACTATGGGATTATTCAGTATCTAAATTTGTTAAAGACGTCATTGTTTATTATTTATTTTTTAATGTTTAAAGGAAATGATTTCAAAAATACTACTTGAGGATTTGATTGACTTCTTGGTGTTGTCTTTCCTGAAAGTGGTGTCCGACGCCATCACGACCTTTATTGGATTTTGGGTCGTGACACTAGTGTTTCAATTAGCAAAGATGTAGTTGATGATCAATGTGATGATACATATGTGCATGTAGAAGATCAATATTAAAGCTTTTATAGAGATGTGCATCTAGAACATGAGACTGATATGGGCATCAAAATTGGGAAAGGTTAGATAGAGTTTTTGAATTTGTTGTCATTGTAAATTTATATTCAATAGCGTAATAAATATAAACTTTTTTGTGCTTACAAATGTGTGTAGAATTTTTTGATGGAGTGGAATTTCAAGATGAAGTGGAATGTCAAGATTAGGAAAATCCAAAAGAGACAAGTATAACAGAAATAATTTGTAAATCTGGAGTGCAATCTCAGGATGTAGAAAATCCATTGGGAACAAGTATAAGTGAGATTGTATGCAAATGTGTAGAAGGAATATGCAATCTATCTACACCTCTCTCCCTTAAAGAGAAATTTAAAAAGCAAAATGATGCTAATCAAGGTTAGATGGAATTTTCATGATCTGTTGCATGTTAGTTTTAGTAAAATATTAGTAACAAGTATTAATTGTAAATTTTACAGAATCTTTTGAAGCTGCAAGGAAAGAAGATGGAGTGAAATCTCAAGATAAATGTGCTGAAGGAACATACAATATCTCAACTCCGTCAGTTCTTAAAGAAATTTCAGAAGATAGGGTGGACAACATAAGTATTAAGTTCTTTCTTTGAAAAATTAGATTATTTTGAACATATGATACATAAAGAAATAGTGGCAGAAGTATAATTATGTTCTTTCAGCTGCATTAGATGCTGGTTTGGATTTTATTGGAGTGTTTATATATTTCTGCCTTGGTGCTGTTGAGTGGTGAATTTCTTCTTTGTTTCAACTAGGGGTGGACATTCGGTATTTCGGTTCGGTATTTAATAATTTCGGTACGGTATTTCAGTATTCAGTTTATCAATTGTGCATACCAAATACCGTACCAAAATATTTCGGTACGGTTCGGTATTTATTATTTTGGTTCGGTATGGTTCGGTACGGTTTCGGTTTAATATTCGGTCTTATTTCACATTCAAGATGCATGACATGGTGAACATTTGGCAGTGCTATTTGACACTGAATTTCAAAGCTCATGTCCTCCAAAGTCAAAATGCTAAGAATTAGACCATAGGTAGAGCATAATACTGCAAACATGCACTGGTCGCTTATGATTTTCCATTAAAACAGAACAGTTAACAAAATAATATAACACAACAGTTAACAAAACAACAGTTAACAAAACAGCATAACACTGCAAACATGCACTGGTCGCTTCTGATTCTGCAGTTAACACTTAACATTTTGCAAATTTACCAAATGCTGAGCTCCATCTGTGTCTGTCGACAAAATACCAAATGCAAGCAGAATGTTGCAGTTAACAGTTTGCTAATTTACAGAATAAATTAGCAGTCCAAAACTTAACATCCAAAATACAACTAAAATGCAGCTCAGTTACAGAACAAATTAACAGTCCAATTGTTACTGAACAGTTACAGAACAAGATCCTCACACGGGACAGCACTTAACAGTTAACAGTATGCTAATTTAGAGCACTAAAATGGAGCATAATAGAAAATTTTAACTGTTGGGACAGCATTGTAGCAACATTAACAGGCTGCAAATCTTCTCTGAGAATGTCCAACCGAGCACAGGGCATAATTGCACTTGAATCTAAACAATATATAAATCATAAGTTAGAATTTTATTTTTTGATGATAATAAAACAAAACTACAAAAGAATATCACCAAACAAATAGTGTATTAAAACTTACCACTCAAGTTGCAAGTTGCAACTATACATCAAGAAATGCTAGTAGTGCTTCAATTATTTCCCATATCTAAAGATAATTCGAAGTGCTGTAAATGTATTTGGATATTTATGATTAATAAGTCTTCCAAATTTGTTGTATATACATAGAAAAAGAAAAGACCTTAAAAATAAAAATAGATTTAAGCTGCTTTATATCAAGGTCAAACTGTGAGGTTGTTTGGTTTAATAAAACGTAGATCGAATAGTTAATTTTATTATTTTGATATAAATTATTAGGGATCTAAGAAATACCCATAATCAAAATTATATCTCGAGATTAATATTCTTATCCTCATAATCAAACCATCTCTCTAGAGAAATACAAAATTTTCCTTCCATTTAACCTTTTTTGACAGAGAGGGTAGTTAATGTGACCACTTGTAAATGAAAATCAAAGGAGCAACGAAAAGTAGTGTATATTACCAATCATCCACATCACATAAAGCCCTAAAAAAATGAAAGGCCATTACAATTTTCTTTAGAAGAAAATAAAAACAGATCAAAAAAAAAAAAGCCACTAGCACTCAAGTTAATAAAAGGAGTCTTACAAGAAGGTAAAATGATAATTAAAGCCAGTTTATTGCATTGGAAAAGTGTAGAAGGATAATTTTTTTTTTTTTTTTGTAAATAATTTTGTCGATAAAAAGTAAACTTTGGCTACCACAGGATACTTAGAGCTTACGATTTTGCAATAATCTTAAAGGGAGAAAATGAAAATCCAAGCTTTTATGTTTTTGAGATTAAATTTTGAAGGAAAATCATGCGATGTTAATTATGTGGAGTTTATATCATTAATATTGTGTTTACTTAATTTTTGTGTTCTCTTGTGGTTTTACCGGCGTGGGTGAAGTCCTGAAGAAGACGAATTGCAGCGACCGGCGTGGGTGAACCAGTGAAGTCGTGAAGAAGAAGACTAAAGAGTGAGTGACTGCGCCGTGAGACGGTGAGAGACTGAGCTGAGAGAGTGAGAGATACGAAATGAAAATAAATTTCCCTAAATCTAACTCTGTAACTCTAAGTTGTGCTTGGGCTTGGGGGCTGGGGAGACAGGATATTACATTAGGCTGGCCGGCTGAGGCTGGGTATAGGTAGGGTCCAAAAAAAAAATATTCTTAAAATTTTGGTATACTGAATTTTTAAAATTTTAATACCGAGAACCGAACCGAAATATCGAAATATAGAAAAATTAATACCGAATTAGACCGAAATACCGAAATAACCGAACCCGAAATACCGAATTAATTCGGTTCGGTTCGGAATTCGATTTTTCGAATTTTATGCCCACCCTTAGTTTCAACTGACTGAGATTTTTGGTTTAAGGTCTGTGGAGTTAAATTGATTTCTTTGTATGTATCGAAGCTTAAAATTTGGTATTCAAGTTGATATGCTGAAGTAGATTTGTAGTCTTTTAGAAACCTTGATCGACGACTGAATTGTAACTAGTGAAGCTCGGTTCCATTGTTGTCTTGCTACTAATATTTTTGTGTGTGGATTTGAGAGTAAGAATTCTGTCCCAGTTTTGCCAGGAATATCTGATTGTTTTGATCGTAATTTTGTACCCAATTTACTCTCAAGAAGGCCGCATTCTGGCACGATTTGCTAATTTTCCCCTTCTTAATTATTGTAGTTTTGCTTGCAGAGCAAATTAAAAGAAAGGAAGATGGAGTGGAATATCAAGATGATGACATTTCAAAATAGAGAAGTAGAGAACAATCTCAAGACATAGAAAATACCTAAGGAACAAGCATACGTGAGATTGTTTGCAGATGTATAGAAGGAACATATGATATCTCTACACCTCTCTTTCTTAGAGACAATTTTGGAAGTCAAAATAATGCTAGTCAAGATAATGATTTATCTGGCATGATCTTGACAATTGCAAAAGTTAGAAGAAGTTTTTTTTTCATCTTATACATGTTAGTTTTAATCAAAGATCAGTAACAAGTATTAATTTTGTAAGCTCTCATAAATATTTGCAGAATCTTGTGAACTTGCAAGCAAAGAACATGGAGAACAGTTGTAAGATAAAGAAAATGCAATCAATATCTCAGCTCCATTGTATGTTAAAGAAATACAAGAGGACAACATGGCCAACACAGGTAGTAAGCTCATTTCTTCAGGTGAAATTCCAGAAGTTAAGGACATTTTGGCGAATTGTGTCCTTAATATTAGATTCATACTTCAAATTGTTAGGACATTTAAAAAATTATGTCCTGAGTTTTTGTCTCTTCATTTGACAATTTGTCCTAGAATTGAGGACTTGCAGCAAATTAATGTATATGTAGTGTTGCTTGCAGAGAAAAACAAAAATGAAGTCGTTAACCAATTTTCACGACCCAAATTTCCAACCCACGGGATCGTGATGGCACCTAACACCATACTTGCTAGGCAAGCCAATATTAGAGGGTTCAACAATTAAACAGTTGAAACATGTACTAAATCTAATACTATCCAATAAATGAATCAAGAATAATGTGTGAAATAATGAAACGAAACTCGAAACTAATACTAATATCTAGCTACCCAAGATTTGGAGTCACAATTCACGAACTATTAAAGAATACTACAAGTATTTGGCTGAAAGAAAATATATATGTCTGTTTCGAACTATGTGTCGCTCCCCCTCTTTCCTCTCCTTTCGGATCGGTCAGGGGTTTTGACATTATTGGGACAACTCATTTCCTTTTGGGATAAGGGATGTGAAGGATTTGAAGAGTCGGAACCTAACGAATTAAGGTGCGTTAGGGCACCTATTAAGGGTCACAATAATACTAATTAAATAATCAGAGATTGGGTAAGGGCTTGAAATTACTCCAAGGGGAAGGTGTTAGGCACCCCTCAAAGTCCACAATTGTGGTTGGCCAAACAATCTTTGTGAATTCAAGCAAGTAGCAAATAGACAATCAAAGTATACACATGGAAACAAGTAATGGTTTTCAAAAGATTCTCAGTCTAAGCACACATATGTAATTAAAGTTTTGAAAGATTTATAGTCTAAGCACACATATGTAGTGGATAGGGGAATCCTAAGTTGTTTATCCTATAGGATCACATCAATGCAATGCCTGGTAATCACTCCTCGGTGAGGGGCTACACGTGGCATTAGCGCACCGATCATCATATCCATATCTACCCTTTACCCCACCCCTTAGCGGTTATTAAGCGAGTTCATTTAGCGATCTCTATGCGTGCTGTTACCTTTCCCTTCTTAATGGTACTGTAGGAATTTAGGACCTCTAAGTATAGGTAGTTCTAGACAGACCCTTAAGGTTTTAAAAAAAAGATAAAATTCTAAGCGACAGGAAAGAACAAATAGGACTAATCAGATAAATGCAGGAACGCAATTATGAAGCCCAGATTTACCTCCACAAGTAATGCACATAATCAGCACGTCTCAAACATAAACAAGAGGCAGTTTTATTAGACAGGATCCTAAGACAGGATATCTAAGTAAATATCAATGCACAGAAATATGCAGCTTTATTTCATAAACTCAGAAGTAGGGGCCTAATCAGTTTGCCTACTGATTTTTAAGCCTGTTAACCTTTAGACAGTTCAGAAGTTGTTTTTGCCTAAAAGCATGCTATTCTAGGTGTTACAAAAATGCAGGGATTGTTACTAATTTTATCTAAAAAAGGATAATCATATGCGATATTGTTTTATTCCTCTTTTCATGAATCATTAGGTTAAACTAGGAGTGGCTAAGCAAATACGAACAAAATCCTAGAGCATGGTATCTATATGCAAATATAAAATGTAGAATGGTTAAGACATGATTTCGGGATGTGCAAAATTCCTAAAGCATGATTTCTAAAATTCACAGATAATTACAGAGTTGTTAAGTACGATTTATGAAGGCACATGTAGAAACAATTTACGTTAATTATACTAAGAGCAGGATTTCTAAGTGGTAAGCATACACATGCATTAAGGACATGATGTATGTTAAAGCAGTAAACATGAAAGCCTTAAAGACATGATATCTAATGCATGTTTGGCATGGTTTGAATGAATATGTTGGTCCTAATCATGGATTCTAATGCAGATATAGGGAATGTAAAAGCCTAAGGCATGATTTCTACCCAATGATAGGATATATAACTACCCTCCCCATTTCACTAGCCAACCCCAATATCTGTTTACAATAATTACTACAAACCAACAACTGAATGAATTACATAAATAGATAGATAAGAAGAAGTTAAACAATAGGGAGCCTGAAGTAGGCCCAAATGTACCAAACTTTCCATAGCCTCAATGGCCAAAGTCATAGCCTTTCTCATGTCCGGGTGTGTCAGAGTTCCCTAAGGACCTCAAGGATCCTGGGCAGTGCTCACACCTAGATTTCATAACCAGAACTGAGTAAGTGCAGTGTGGAAGAGCCAGCCCCAGTGCATCATAGTTCAAAGGGATCTCATAGGAATCCCTAAGCAGTCACACACTGGAGGGGCAGAACTTAAGGACCTAAGAGTAGAGTGAGAGTGCTTGACATGGTTTTGAAAATGCTTTGGTATAAAACACTATTGAAAAGACTCAGTTGAAGTAGTTTTATAAAATAAGAGAATTGTTCAGTAAAACAGTTTTTCGCAAGAGTTGTTTAATCACACAAACAACAGATCAAACATAGAGCCAAAACAGGTTCAACAACACTCAAATAACAACCCTTCACACATGGGTAATTGGGGTTGGGAACACATAATACATATATAATAAACATGAGTCTTTTTCAATTAAGGGATAGCTGATAGTACAAGCAACACGACAAGGGATTTTCAAAGTAACTAATTAAAATATAGTTAAACACATGTTGAGAAGCAAACAACAACAGATTAGCACAGTGATAGACTAAAGCAATAGAAGAAACACATTGATTTTGGAACTTGAATGGAAATCAGAACATACCAGTAAAGAGAGTAAACACAAAGTGAAGAACATGAGAGTGTAATAATTAACCTTGACTTGCAGCCGGCTAATTCAGTAAGAATATCAAGTAACAAAAGTAAGCACAAGAGTTTTTGAGTGTATCAGAGAGTTGTGATCGTTCGTGTGTGTATGAGACTTTGTAATGAGAGTAGAAGAGAACAATATATAAAGTAGTTTGAAATCTAAGTAAAATAAGGTAAGAATCAAAATTCTACAGTGATTATGGAACTCGGATCAATTAGAGTAAAATTAGTCCAAGTCTTCCCTTAATTAAGGGAATCAGTTCAAACGGTAAAGAACAGGTAACAAGTAAAAGAAATCATGTACAGCTGGAGCATAACAAATAAGGAAACAATTCAAACACATTAGATAGAGGGTAAGAAATTAGGGCTAGATACATAAGTTCTAATTAAGGAAACACTCAGTAGGAACCAATTAATAATATAGTCAATCACATAATAAGGTAAGAAAATAGTTTACAGCTTGTAAAAACAGTCAAAGGTAACCGAAAATCAGTAAAGAGTATCAACACAGGAAATCAAAGGTTCAAAGAATCAAAGAATAGAATTGACTAAGGGAAATAGTGTAGACTCCCATTAATAAACAAATAAACCCAAACAAAAACAGAAGGAATCGGAAAATATGAAACCCTAATGGACATATTAGGGTAAAAAATTAATCGAAGCAGAACCCAAGAGAATCAAACATACATACAAGTTGAGCGAATAGACAGTAAAGATGAACTCAAAACCCAAAACTAAAGCTAGAAAATTAGGGTTTTTAACATAATTAGTTAGGTTAAGGGAGAACCTAAATGAAAATCATTTAAACACAATAAAAATCATAGAATAACACTTAAAAATCAGAGAAATCGTCTTGAAGAGAGGTTTAGAAACCCTAGTTATGAAGATGAAGAGATGCTTTGAAAATCAGAAAGGTTTTCATAGAAAAACAGTAAAATAGCTCAAATATACTCAGAGCTGTTACAGATCTAAAGAGCCAAGAGATGAAGTTATTTTTGTGAGAGAGAAGGAGATAGAGAGATTCCGGCTTAGAAGCCATAGATTTAGTAATAAAATAGGACGATCTTACTCAATCGAGCCATGGTGGCCTGAGAATGGCGAGAAAAGGCCCAAGGGTGAGTGAACGACCATTGGTCCCCTTCAGGACCTCAAGACAGCAAGAATCCCAGCCATAGGAGAGACATTAGGGATAGGAGTGGTGGTGAGCCACCATTAACGACGAGCAAGCAATCGGCGGAGGGGGGGTTAAGGTTAGGCAGATGAAGTTTTGAGAGAGAAGGAGAGGGGTGACGACGAGTGAGTGAGGAGTGAATGAGTGGTTTGGGAGAGGGGGGGGGGTCATTAGTTTAATTTAGGAAAGAACAAATTCGGGCCGTTGATTAAAATTGATCAACGACCAAGATTTAATCAGCATTGGGTTGGGTAGGTTTTAGGGATTGGGCCTGGGTATTTTGGGCTGGTCTAATTAGGTGTTTGGTCTGGTTTAGTTAAGGAATTTGGGCTGGTTTAAATAGGTTATAATTGAAATGAAATGGGGCTATTTGTTAAATACCCAATTCGAATTAGTTAAAATAATTTATAAAATAGCTAGTAATTATAAAAAATGAATTTCATGCATATAAATAGTTTAAAAAAATTATTTAGTATTTTAAAATACAAAGGACTAATTTCTGGTAAAAAAATAGTATGAAATTATATGTTTGGGCTATAATTGCAAAGTCATTGCAATTATAGCCAAAAGATGCCAACTTGACTAATTACGAAATAATTAAATCAAGAAATATTTTTGAAATCATTTGTGATGCAATTTTATAATTATTTACTGGAAATAAAATACTGGACAAATTAATAAAACATATAAAAATTATGGCAAAATACCAATTGCTAGTAATGCATGATTTTGAAGGTATATATGTAATTAAAAAATATTTTGGGAAAAATTAGGTATCTGTAACGACCCGGTCGTTCCGAGAATTTTAGCCGTTTTCCCTATTTATGCTTTATCATAAGTTGCTTAGACTGTTTATGATGTGTTGGGTCGGTTGGTTCGGGTTCGGAGTGGTCGTAGTTAGAATCGAGACACTTAGTCTCTCAAATTAGCCTTGTAGTTGGAAAAGTCAATTAGGAGTTGACTTCTTGGTAAACAACCTTGGAATGCGAATTTTATGGCTTGGATAGCTTTTTTAGGTGATTCGGGACTTAGGAGTGTGTTCGGAATGTGGTTTTGATGTCCGGTGTTGAATTAGGCTTGAATTGGCGAAAGCTAGTTTTTGGCGATTTCCGGTCGGCAGTGTAAAATAGGCGATCGGGGTCAGAATGGAGTTCCAAAAGTTGGGAGCAGGTTCGTAATGTCATTTTGGATATGTGTGCAAATTTTCAGGTCAATCAGATGTGTTTTGGATGGTTTTGGCATCCTTGGTGATATTTAGGAATTCAAAAGTTCATAGGCTTTAATTTGATGTGATTTTGGTCTTTCTGCGTTGTTTTGGGTGTTCCGAGGGCCCGACTAAGTTTGAATAAGGTTAAGGGACGGGTTGGTATATTTGGTTGGGCTCCCGAGGGGGCTCGGGATTGATTTCGGATGAGCCAGCCTTCAAGTTCAGCTCCAGTTACTTCGCCACCTACCCAGGCAGCTAGGGGTGGTAGCTAGTCAGCTAGAGGCCGCCTAGAGGAGGAGGTCGAGCAGGTGGAGGTCATATATATGTGTTTCCAGCCAGGCCAGATGCTATGGCCTCCGATGCAGTGATCACAGGTATTATCTCAGTCTGTCACCGAGATGCTTTGGCCTTATTTGACCCTGGTTCCACGTATTCTTATGTCTCATCATGTTTTTCCCATTTCCTGGTTATGCCCCGTGAGTCTTTAGTTACGTATGTTCATGTGTCGACTCCGGTGGGCGATACTATTATTGTGGACCGTGTGTATCGGTCGTGTGTGGTATCTATTGGGGGTCTGGGGACCCGAGTGGACCTACTGTTACTCAACATGGTCGATTTGATGAGATATTGGGCATGGATTGGTTATCTCCGTGTCATGCTGTTCTTGATTATCACGCTAAGACCGTGACCTTAACTATGCTAGGATTTCCGAGGGTTGAGTGGGGAGGTTCTTCTGGGTATGTGCCTAGCAGGGTGATTTCTTACCTGAAGGCTCAGCGTATGGTTGAAAAGGGGTGTCTATCATATTTGGATTTTTTGAGTGATGTTAGTGGTGAGACTCTCGCTATTGATTCGGTCCCTGTGGTCCGTGATTTTCCGGACGTGTTTCCTGTAGACCTGCCAGGCATGCCACCTGACAGGGACATTGATTTTGGTATTGACCCGGTGCCAGGCACTCAACCTATTTCTATTCCACCTTATCGTATGGCACCAACGAAGTTGAAGGAATTAAGGAGCAGCTTCAGAAACTCCTAGATAAGGGGTTCATTCGGCCTAGTGTGTCACTTTGGGGTGCACCGGTGTTGTTTGTGAATAAGAAGGATGGCTCTATGCGTATGTGTATTGATTATCGGTAGCTGAACATGGTTACAGTGAAGAACCGGTACCCCTTGCCTCGTATTGATGACTTGTTTGATCAGTTGCAGGGTATCGGGGTATTTTCCAAGATTGACTTGCGTTCTGGCTATCATCAGTTGAAGATTCGGGGGCCCGACATCCCGAAGACTGCCTTTAGGACTAGATATGGTCATTATGAGTTTCTGGTTATGTCGTTCGGGCTGACCAATGCCCCAGCGGCTTTTATGCACTTGATGCACAGTGTCTTCCGGCCTTATCTTGACTCTTTCGTATTGTGTTTATTGATGATATCTCGGTATATTCCCGATCTCGGGAGGATCATGAGCAGCCTTTGAGGACTGTGCTTCAGACTTTAAGGGAGAAGAGGTTGTATGAAAAATTTTCGAAGTGTGAGTTCTGGATTTATTCAATAGCTTTCTTGGGGCATGTGGTGTCTAGTGTGGGTATTCGGGTTGATCTGAAGAAGATAGAGGCGGTGCAGAGCTGGCCTAAACCTTCATCAGCTACCGAGATTAGTAGTTTCCTTGGTTTGGCAGGGTATTATCGCTGTTTTGTAGAGGGATTCTCATTTATTGCAGCACCTATGACCAGACTAACCCAGATGGGTGCTCAGTTCAGGTGGACTAAGGAGTGTGAGGAGAGCTTTCATAAGATCAAGACAACTTTGACTACAGCTCCGGTGTTGGTTTTGCCTACAGGTTCAGGTTCTTATACAGTTTACTGTGATTCCTCGAGAGTTGGCCTTGGAGCGATTTTGATGCTGGACGGTAGGGTGATTGCCTATGCGTCCAGACAGTTGAAGGTACACGAGAAGAATTATCCAGTGTATGATCTTGAGCTAGTAGCCATTGTCCACGCCTTGAAGATTTGGCTCTATTATTTGTATGGAGTACCTTGTGAGATTTTCACTGATCACCGTAATTTCAGCATCTGCTTAAGCAGAAGGACCTGAATTTGCGTCAGAGGAGATGGTTGGAGCTTCTCATGGATTATGACCTCACTATTCTTTATTATCCGAGGAAGGCCAATGTAGTGGCCGACGCCCTGAGTCGCATAGCAGAGAGTTTGGGGAGTCTAGCCTACCTACTAGTAGTAGAGCGACCTTTGGCCCTTGATGTTCAGGCTTTAGTGGGTCAGTTGGTGAGATTGGATCTATTAGAGCCCTCACAGGTATTGGCTTGTGTAGCTTCCAGGTCTTCTCTTCATGATCAGATTAGAGCAAGCCAGTATGATGATCCACATTTGCTCGTTCTTCAGGACAGGGTCTGGTGGGGGTGATGCCAGGGATGTGGTTATTGGTGATGATGGGGTCATGAGGATGCAGGGCTGGATTTGCGTGCCCAATGTGGATGGGCTTCGAGAGTTGATTCTAGCAGAGGCCCATAGTTCGCGGTATTCCATCCATCCGGGTGCCGCGAAGATGTACCAGGATCTGAGACAGCATTATTGGTGGAGGCAGATGAAGAAGGATATTGTTGACTTTGTAGCTCGGTGTCTTAACCGCCAGCAGGTCAAGTATAAACACTAGAGGCCCGGTGGATTGCTTTAGAGGTTAGATATTCCGGAATGGAAGTGGGAGCGGATCACCATGGAATTTGTAGTTGGGCCCCATAGACTTCGAGGAGATTTGATGCTATATGGGTCATTATGGATCGGCTGACCAAGTCCGCGCACTTCATTCCTGTTGGTACTACATATTCTTCGGGGCGGTTAGCTGAGGTTTACATCAAGGATATTGTTCGATTGCATGGGGTTCCAGTTTCTATCATTTCTGACAGGGGTACTCAGTTCACATCTCAGCTTTGGAAAGCCGTGCAGAGAGAGTTTGGTACTCCGGTTGAGTTGATCACAGCGTTTCATCCTCAGATCGATGGGCAGTCAGAGCGTACAATTCAGATATTGGAGGACATGTTACGTGCCTGTGTCATTGATTTTGGGGGTTCATGGGACCAGTTTCTGCCGCTCGCGGAGTTCGCATATAATAATAGTTATCAGTCGAGTATCCAGATGGCTCCGTATGAGGCTTTATATGGTAGGAGGTGTAGATCTCCGGTTGGTTGGTTTGAGCCGGGCGAGGCCAGGCTATTGGGCACAGACTTGGTTCAGGATTCGTTGGATAATGTGACGTTGATTCAAGAGCGGCTTCCAATGGTGCAGTCTAGGCAGAAGAGCTATGCAGACCTGAAGGCCCGGGATGTGTCTTTCATGGAGGGAGAGAAGGTACTGCTGAAGGTGTCACCCATAAGGGTGTTATGAGGTTCGGGAAGAGGGGAAAGTTGAGTCCCCGGTTCATTGGGCCTTTTGAGGTGCTTCAAAAGATTGGAGGGTGGCTTATAGACTTGCCTTGCCACCCAACTTATCGAGTATTCATCCGGTATTCCATGTTTCGATGCTTCAGAAGTATGTTAGTGACTCGTCTCATGTTTTGGACTTCAACACGGTTCAACTCGAGGGTGATATGTCATATGAGGTAGAGCTAGTGGTGTTTTGGGTCGTCAGGTCAGAAGGCTGAGGTCTAAGGATACAGCTTCAGTGAAGGTTCAGTGGAGAGGGAAACCGGTGGAGGATGCCACCTGGGAGACCGAGCGGGAGATGCGGAGAATATATCCTCACTTATTTGAGACTCCAGGTATGTTTCGAGACCCGTTCGAGGACGAACATTTGTTTAAGAGGGGGAGGATGTAACGACCCGACCGGCCGTTCCGAGAATTTTAGCCGTTTTCCCTATTTATGCTTTATCATAAGTTTCTTAGACTGTTTATGATGTGTTGAGTTCGGTTGGTTCGGGTTCGGAGTGGTCGTGGTGAGAATTGAGACACTTAGTCTCTCAAATTAGCCTTATAGTTGAAAAAGTCAACTGGTAGTTGACTTCTTGGTAAATGACCTCAAAATGCGGATTTTATGGCTCGGATAGCTTCGTTAGGTGATTTGCGACTTAGGAGTGTGTTCGGAATGTGGTTTTGATGTCCGGTGTTGAATTAGGCTTGAATTGGCGAAAGCTAGTTTTTGGCGATTTCCGATCGGCAGTGAAAATAGGCTATCGGGGTCGGAATGGAGTTCCGAAAGTTGGATCAGGTTCGTAATGTCATTTTGGATATGTGTGCAAATTTTCAGGTCAATCGGATGTGTTTTGGATGGTTTCGACATCCGTGGTAAAATTTAGGAATTCTAAAGTTCATAGGCTTGAATTTGATGTGATTTTGGTGTTTCTGCGTTGTTTTTGGTGTTCCGAGGGCCCGACTAAGTTTGAAAAAGGTTAGGGGACGTGTTGGTATATTTTGTTGGGGACCTTATGGGGCTCGGGATTGATTTCAGATGGTTAACGGAGGTTTGGACTTAGGAATTTGCAGCAAAGCTGCTGCTGGTGCCATTTTACTAGTGTGGCCGCACCTGCGGATTGGGAGCCGCAGGTGCGATGGCCGCAGGTGTGATGGACACAGGTGCGGAAGAGGGGGACCTGGCAAGGAGCACAGGTGCGGACGCCTGGTCGCGCCTGTGGGCCCGCAGGTGCGAGATGAGGGTCGCAGGTGCGGAAGTACGAACTTAAGTCATTTTCGTAGGTGCGCACCTGGGACCGCAGGTGCGGGTCCGCAGGTGGAAAATCTTCAGCAAATCTGGAAATCGCTGGGCAGAGAGTATAAAAGGGTGCCTTCGCGAAATTTTACCTATTCTTCACCATTTGTGGACGGGTTTGGAGATTCGAGCAGTGTTTTTCAGAGGAAATTGAAGGTTATCGATTGGGTAAGTTACTTGGACCTCGTCTCTTGTGTTTGTGATGATTTTTCTACTGTTAGTCATGACATGGGTAGGAATTTAGGGAGGAAAATGGGTAATTAGGGTTTGTGATTACGAGACTTTAAAATGGGAATTTGAGGGTTCATTGGGACTCCGATTTCAGTGTTCTTGGTATGTATAGAATCGTGGGAGGATGCGGATTCTTGTGGTGTAAATTTTATCGAATTCCGAGATGTGAGCCGGGGGTCGGGTTTGGAAAATTTCGGGATTGTGCCTAATTTTGATAGTTTTCGATTGGGGTTCGTCTCCCTAGCATATTTTGATGTTATTATCCTGATTATGATAGACTCAGAGCATTTGGGAGCCGTTTCGAGGGGCAAGAGCACCGCAAAGTAGTTTTTGGGCTGTTTTGAGGTAAGTAACGATTGTAACTCTAAACCTGAGGGTATGAAACCTCGGTATTTTATATTTTTTTGGTAAATGAGGTGACACACATGCTAGGTGACGAGCGTGTGGGCGTGCACCGATAGGGATTGTGACTTGGTCCGTCCCGTAGCGACTATTAAGCCGCATATTCGATTTAAAATCTTTCGACATCCTGTATTTTAGAAATTTATACTTGTTTATGGGCTGTGAGCCATGTTTGGGGCCTTGCACCGACCTCTTTAGACCCTCAGAGGTATTTTTACACTATTCTCACACTATCCTGATAGAACAATTGTGAACTCAGTCATGTTTTCTACTTGTTNGGCTGAGTCCCATGAGTTGAGATGAGTTGCCCGAGTGGCTTGTGGGGATGACTAAGTGAGGCCGAGAGCCGAGTATGTGAGGATAGTTATGGATCGGGCTGCATGCTGCAATAATATATATATATATATAATATATATATATATTATATATTACATATGGATCGGGCTGCATGCCGCAGCAATATATATTATATATGGATCGGTCTGCACGCCGCAGCAATATAGCGCTTGGGCTATAGGATCCCCTCGGAGTCTGTACACCCCCAGTGGGCGCAGTCGACTATTATATGGATCGGGATGCACTTCGCAGCGTATGTTATATGCATCGGGCTGCACGCCGCAGCAATATATATATATATTTATATATATATATATATATATATATATATGCATATATATGTATTGGATCGGGCTACCCGCCGCAACAATTGTGTGTATTCAGGGTACCTGTTGAGTGAGAGTGCTGAGTGTGAGCTTGGACTGTGCTAGTGGAGTTATGAGTGACTGAGAGACCCTATTCATGAGTGATATTGTGCCCGAGAGGCTATAAATTGTGAGATCATTGCTTTTCACTCATTTTACACTTAGTCTCCTTAATAAACTCGGATTTAATGTTCTATGCAAGTTGGGGGAAAACTAGAGTTTCAAAGTATTTGGAAAAATGTGGACTTTTGATTTACTCTATCTGTGTTCACTGGCACCTGTTTTTATGAAATTATGATTTTTAAATGCTCGTCACTGCACTCAAGTTTTTAGTTACTTTGGTTACTTACTGAGTTGGCGTACTCATGTTACTCCCTGCACCTTTGTGTGCAGATCCAGGTACCGGACCATCTCGCTAGTTGATTTTCAGACGTGCTTGGAGTTTGTTTGAGGATCGAGGTAGCTGCTCAGCGTCCCCAGCTCACCTCCTTTCCTTTCCTCAGGTTATAGTTTTGTCTTTCATACTTCAGACTTTTGTAGTAGCAAAGTCACTTTATTATACATTGTATTTATAGTCCTAGATGCTCATGACAGTTGACTCCAGAGGTCTGGGTCAGTATTAGATTTTGATCGTTTGGTTTATTATTTTCTTGTTGAACTTGTCTTAAAAAGGAAATCTTTATCGGAATATAAGGATATATGTGTTATAAACGGAAAAATGTTGTTTTCATTATGTTAGAGGACTAGCCTAGTTACTATAGGCACCATCACAGCCCTTGTTGATTTGGGGTCGTGACAAGTATCAACACTATGTAAAATAATAAATGAGAGAAGACTACAGGAATCTGCGGATGCCAGCAGATCTACCTCGTGTCTCCGTGCGAATAATAGCTACTGATCAATGAATCAACTCTGACTGGAACCTAGATCTGCACAAGAAGTACAGAGTGCAGTATCAGTACAACCGACCCCATGTATTGGTAAGTGCCGAGCCTAACCTCGACGAGGTATTGACGAGGCTACGGCGGGGCATTTACAATATAACATGTATACAATGTTTAATAAAGCAAGTAGATAATACTAAACTAAATGAACAATAACTTGCAGCAATTAATAAAATAACTCAACTAACTTTTCCAGCTCTCAGCTATAACCAATCCTTACAAAAATTTCTAAAATTTCAATTAAATAACGGTAAGAGCAGAATATGAAATGACAACAGTAAAACAATGGGTATTCCAGTCTTTATTATGTAACCAATAAAACATGAATATTCTCCCTTATTACTCCTTGTTGCGGCGTTCAACCCGATTCCACCTGTCCACCCTTATTTCTCCTCCCTATATATATCACCCTTATTTCTCCTATTGCGGCGTGAAAACCGATCCCACCTGTCCACCCTTATTACTCCTTGTTGCAGCGTGCAATTCGCTCCCACCAGACAATCACATCTCATCATTTATAAAAAAGGTTTCACAAATTAGATAAAAGTCTTTCACAATATTTATGTCTCAACAATTATAAACAGAAAGTTGTACTATTCAGGAACTTCACCAATTATCACTACACAGCGAAACCAACCGAGATGTATCATGTAACACTAACAACCAGCTCAACCGTTAACGTACCACAATGAAACTAATGAACAATTAATATCTTCAGTTAAGTGAAAGAATATCTAACCAGCAAATAGACACGGAGGCATCAATAATCATAAAACAATTAAGACAAGAATATGATCAATTGAAAACGGGGAAGGGAACACGCTAAACAGATAATTTGATGGTGCATAGATAATAATCACCTCACCTATACACCACACACATGCAATTTCACATATCATTTAAATCAAGGATTCCTAATCCCTCAAGTCATAGTTAGATCAAACACTTACCTCAATTTCGCAGGCCACTCAATGCTCAATTACATCTTTTCCTTTCGAATTCACCTCCAACACACTCGAATCTAATCATAATTATTTTAATATTATTAATTAGTTCTAAAGGAACTAACTTTAATGCAAAACTACGGTTTTCCTAAGTTTTCCCCAAAAAAGTTGAAAATCGACCCCGGCCCCTCTTGGTCCAAACTCGAGGTTCAGACCAAATTTCGTTTACCCATTCTCCCCCGAGCCCGGATATACAATTATTTTTGAAATACGACCCCAATTCGAGGTGAAAATTCTATTTTTACAAAATTCTCTAATTCTACCCAAAACCCCCAATTTCTACCATGAAAACCCTTGATTTTTTATTGAAAAGTGATGAAAAACAATGGAAAATCGAAAGAAAATAGTTTAGAATAGTTTACCAAAACATTGAGGATGAACTTGTGGGTTAAAAATCGCCTCTAGGTCTTCTTAGTTTGAAAATATGAGAAAAATAGTTGCTGCCGGTTTAAATTCGGTTTTTAAGTCGCTGGACAGGCCTTCATCGCGTTCACGATGGGCCTGTCGCGATCGCGAAGAATTATGGCCTAGTGGCCTTTGTGTTCGCGTGGGATTGAATGTGTTCACGATGCTTTGCGGCCTGTGACCATCGCGTTCGCGTAGAGAAAGTGCGAGTCCTCTCCACCAGGCCCATTTACTCATTGTGTTCGCGTAAGTCAGCTCGCGTTCGCGAAGGGTACCCCACCAGTGCTTCGCGTTCGCGTCCTTGACTTCACGTTTGAGATGAACAAAAATGACCCCCAGTGCATTTCGCGATCGTGGGAGAAGCTTCGCGATCGCGAAGAAGGACGAGTCAGTGCACCAGAAGCTGTTATGACAACAGACTTTTACAAGTTCAAAGAATCCCGAAGCCTACCCGGAACTCACCTAAGCCCTCGGGGCTCCAAGCCAAACATGCACGCAAGTCTAAAAATATCATACGGACTTGCTCGTGTGATCAAATCACAAAAATAACACCTAAAACTACGAATTTAACCACAAAACCCATGATTTTCTCAAGAACACTTCAATTCCACTATTTTCTCAAACGGACGTCCGAATCATGTCAAATGAACTCCGATTTCCACCAAATTTCACAGATAGTACTTAAACATTATTAAAAATCTGTGCTGGGCTTCGGAACCAAAATACGGACCCGATACCAACGGTTTCAAACATTAATTCATTAAAAATCCAGCACAACAATTTTCTTCAAAAGTTGATTTCTAAAGCTAGGGACCCCGGAATTCAATTCCAGGCATATGCCGGCGTCCCATATTTTACTGTGGACCTATCGGGACCGTCGGAACACGGGTCCGGGTCTGTTTACTCAAAATATTGACCAAAGTCAACTAAAATCACATTTTAACTCTAAAATTATTATTTTTCATATTTTTCACATAAAGGTTTTCCAAATTCATGCCCGGGCTGCGCATGCAAATTAAGGTAATTAAATTAATCTTTTTAAGGCTAATGAGCCCGTAATGGAGTCTTAATTCATCAGATGACCCTTTGGGTCATCACAATCTCCACCTCTAAAACAAACATTCGTTCTCGAACGGACATAGAAAGTACCTGAACTGGCAAACAAATGTGGATATTTACTCTACATGTCCGACTCGGACTCCCAAGTAGCTGCCTCAACAGGCTGACCTTTCCACTGCACTCGAACTGAAGGGTAACTCTTTGACCTCAACCGACGAACCTGCCGGTCTAAAATGGCTATCGGCTCCTCCTCATAAGTCAAGTCCTTGTCCAATTGGACAGAGCTGAAATCTGACACGTGGGACAGGTCACCATGATATTTCCGGAGCATAGACACATGGAATACCGGATGAACTGAGGATAACCCTGGAGGCAACGCAAGTCTATAAGCTACCTCCCCTACTCTCTCGAGAATCTCAAATGGCCTGATATACCTAGGGCTCAACTTGCCCTTATTCCTGAATCTCATAAACACCCTTCATGGGTGATACCCGAAGTAATACCCTCTCTCCAACCATGAATGCTACATCGCAAAATTTACAGTCAGCATAACTCTTTTACCTGGATTGAGCTGTACGAAGTCGATCATGTATAATCTTGACCTTTTCAAAGGCCTCCTGAACTAAGTTTGTACCCAATAATCGAGCCTCTCCCGACTCAAACCATCCAACTGGCGATCTGCACCGTCTACCATATAATTCCTCATAGGGAGCCATCTGAATGCTCGACTGATAGCTATTATTGTAGGCAAACTCCGCTAATGGCAAGAACTGATCCCAAGAACCTCCAAAATCAATAACACAGCTCAGGCTGCCCGTCCGTCTGAGGATGGAATGCTGTGCTCAACTCAACTCGTGTACCCAACTCACGTTGAACTGCCCTCCAAAAGTGCGAGGTAAACTGCGTACCTCGATCAGAAATGATAGACACGGGCACCCCGTGAAGGCGAACAATCTCTCGAATATATATCTCTGCCAACTGCTCCGAGGTAAAGTACTTGCCACCATAATGAAATGTGGTGATTTAGCCAGCCTATCCATAATAACCCAAACAACGTCGAACTTCCTCTGAGTCCGTGGGAGTCCAACAATGAAGTCCATAGTGATACGCTCCCACGTCCACTCAGGAATTTGTAACTTTTGAAGTAAACCACCGGGTCTCTGATGCTCATACTTCACCTGTTGACAATTCAAGCACCGAGCCACATAAGCAACAATATCCTTCTTCATCCTTCTCCACCAATAATGCTATCACAGGTCCTGGTAGATTTTGGCAGCACCCGGGTGAATAGAATACTTAGAACTGTGAGCCTCCTCAAGGATCAACTCACGAAGCCCATCAACATTAGGCAGACACACTCGAGCCTGTATCCTCAAAACACCGTCATCTCCAACTGTAACCTGCTTGGCACCACTGTGCCGAACTGTGCTAAGGACCATCAAATGCGGGTCATCATCCTGCCGATCTCTTATACGCTTAAATAAAGAAGACTGAGCAACCGTACAAGCTAGAACACGGCTGGGCGAATATCCAACCTCACGAACTGATTAGCCAAAGTTTGAATATCTGAAGCTAACGGTCTCTTACCAATTGGAATGAATGCGAGGCTGCCCATACTTACTGCCTTCCTACTCAATGCATCGGCCACCACATTGGCCTTCCCCGGGTGATACAATATAGTAATGTCATAATCTTTCAATAACTCTAACCATCTCCTCTGCCTCAAATTAAGATCCTTTTGCTTGAACAAGTACTGAAGACTGCGATGATCTGTGAAAACCTCATGAGGCACACCTTAGAGATAGTGCCTCCAAATCTTCAATGCGTGAACAATGGCTACCGACTCTAAGTCATGGACAAGATAATTCTTCTCATGGACTTTCAACTACCGAGACGCATATGCAATCAACCTACCCTCCTGCATCAATATCGCTCCAAGCCCAACACGGGAGGCATCACAATATATCATAAAAGATCCCGAACCAACACCAGTGCTGAAGTCAAGGCCATCTTGAGCTTTTGAAAGCTCACCTCACACTCGTCTGAACATTTCAATGGGGCACCTTTTTAAGTCAATTTAGTCATTGGGGATGCTATAGATGAGAACCCCTCTACAAAACAATGGTAGTAACCCGCCAAACCCAAGAAGCTCCTAATTTCCGTGGCTGAAGTGGGTCTAGGTCAGTTGACTGCCTCTATATTCTTAGGATCTACATGAATACCCTTTGTAGATAAGATGTGACCCAAGAAAGCGACTGAATCCAACCAGAACTTGCACTTTGAAAATTTAGCATACAACTGACTATCCCTCAAAGTCTGGAGCGCTATCCGGAGGTGCTGATCATGCTCCTCCCGACTGCGGGAGTATATTAGAATATCGTCAATGAAAAAAATTATGAAGGAATCTAGATAAGGCTTGAAAACCCGATTCATCAAGTCCATAAATGCTGTTGGGGCATTAGTCAAGCCAAAAGACATCACCGGAAATTCATAGTGCCCATACCTTTTCCGAAAGGCTGTCTTAGGGACATCTGATGCCCTAATCTTCAACTGATGGTAGCCTGATCGCAAATCAATTTTCGAAAACACCCTGGCACACTGAAGCTGATAAAATAAATCATCAATTCTCGGCAATGGATACTTATTCTAGATAGTAACTTTGTTCAACTGCCGGTAATCTATACACATTCTCATCAATCCGTCCTTCTTCTTCACGAACAAATCGATGCACCCCAGGGTGAGACACTAGGTCTAATGAAGCCCTTATCAAGAAAGTCTTACAAGTATTCTTTCAATTCTGGTGGGGCCATCCGGTATGGAGGAATAGAAATGGGCAGAGTGCTTGGAGCTACATTAATGCAAAAATTGATATCCCTGTCGGGTGGCATCCCCGGCAGGTCTGCAGGAAATACCTTGGGAAACTCACGAACAACAGGTATTAGAATCACAAACATGAGCCAAATAAGCCAAACACCCCTTCTCAACCATGTGACGAGCCTTGGCATAGGAAATCACCCTGCTGGGAGAATGACCAGGAGTTTCTTTCTACTCTAATCGAGGAAACCCTGCCAAGGCTAATATAACTGTCTTGGTGTGACAGTCCAAGATGGCATAATAAGGCGACAGCCAATCCATGCCTAATATGACATCAAAATCAACCATGTCAAGAAGAAAAAGGTCTACACTGGTTTCAAGACCCTCAATAACGACCACACACGATCTACAAAAATAGCATCGCCCACGGGCGTAGACACATGAATAGAGACAATCAAGGAATCGCGGGGCACAACAAAATACGAAGCAAAATAAGATGAGACATAAGAGTAAGTAAGACCCCAGATCAAATAGAACTGAAGCATCTATATTGCAAACTGAAATGGTACATGTGATAACAGCATCGGAGGACTCCGCCTCTGGTATGGCTGGAAATGAATACAATCGGGGCTGGGCCCCACCACCCTGAACCACGTCTCTAGGAGGACCTCTGATAAGCGTACCTCTACCTCTAGCGGACTGGCCTCCACCTCTAGCGGGCTGTCCTCCACCTCTAACAATCTGGCCCCTACCTCTGGCTATCTGACCCCTACCCTGGCTGGCTGGGCAGGTGGTGCTGTAGCTGGTGCTGAAACTATGGCACGAGAACCTTGATACTGAAGCTGATTACCCGAGAATCTCGGACAAGCTCTCCGAATATGACCATATTCACCACACTCAAAGAATCCCTCTTGATATAGAGACTGACCCTGACGAGCCGGCTGACCATGATAATAACTCTATAGAGGAGGTGCTCTGATAGGAGCTGATGGTGCGCTATAGACTGGCTGAGCAGAAGGAGGCATATAAGAACCACGACCACCTGAGGTACCGTGAGATGCCTGAAGTGCTGAACGAAATGGCCTGGAAGAATGGCCTCTGCTAAAAGAAACCCCACCTCCAGATGAGGCACCGCTGAATCCACCAGAATGGCGAGGTCTCTTTTCTGAACCCTGACCCCCCAATCCAAGAACCACCTCAACTCTCCTGGCCACATTGGCTGCATCTTGAAAAGATATATCGCTCCCTATCTGCTTTGCTTAGCCATCTGCAATCTGATCGGCTGAGCAAGACCCTCAATAAATCTCCTAACCCTCTCTCTCTCTATGGGAAGAAAAAGTATAGCATGCCGAGCCAAATCCACAAAGCGAGTCTCATACTGGGTGACAGTCATACTACCCTACTGAAGACACTCGAACTGACGGCGACGCTCCTCTCTCGTATTGATAGGAAAAAACTTCTCCAAAAAGAGATGTGAAAACTGATCCCAAGTCAGAGGAGGTGACCCAGCTGGTTTGGTCAACAAATAATCCCTCCACCATTTCTTGGCGGAACCAGTCATCTGAAAAGCGGCGAAGTCGACCCCATTGGTCTCCAAAATACCTATGTTCCGAAGAACCTCATGACAGCTATCAAGGTATTCCTGAGGGTCCTCTGAAGCAGCACCACTGAAATGAACAGGGAAAAGCTTGATGAACCTGTCCAGTCTCCACAAAGAATCGGAGGACATAACTTGTGACGACCCAAATTCCCAACCCACGGAATTGTGATGGCGCCTAACACCACACTTGCTAGGCAAGCCAATGTTAGAACTTGATTAGCCATTTTCCTTTGAATATTTACTTAAACACAATGAGACAATTTAAAATAAACTAAATCTAATAATTTCCAACAAATGTAATCAGGAATAATATTCGATATGATGAAACGAACAACGAACTAAAACTAACTATATAACTACCCAGCGTCTGGTGTCACAATTCACGAACTACTACGAATACTACAAATAATGTTCTGAAAGAATATATCTCTGTTTTGAAAGAAATAAAACAACATCTATAAAGTAAAGAGAAGACTCCAGAAATCTGCGGACACCATCAGATCTACCTCATGTCTCCGAACGATGATGTCAGCTACTAAAATCCCCTAACTCTGGTCGGTACCTGGATCTGCACAAAAGAGTGTAGAGTGTAGTATCAGTACAACCCACCCTATGTACCGAGTAAGTGCCGAGCCTAACCTCGATGAAGTAGTGACGAGGCTACAACGGGGCATTAACAATATAACCTGTGAACAATATATAATAAAGCAAGAAAGAAATAGTATTAATAAACAAAATAACCAGTAACTTGCAACAGTAAATAACAACAACTCGGATAATTCTTTTCAGATATCAGCTATAATCAACTCCTCAAAATTTCCATGTTTCGATTTAAATCACAGTAAAAATCAGAGTATGAAAACCTTTTTAATAAAACCGGAGTTTTCCAAATCCTTATTTTTGAAAATCAGTAAAACATAATTATTCTCCCTTATCGCTCCTTGTTGCGACGCGCAACCCACTCCCACCTGTCCATCCTTATTTCTCCTCTTATTTCTCCTGTTGTGGCGTGCAACCCGATCCCACCTGTCTAACCTTATCACTCCTTGTTGCGGCGTGCAACCCGCTCCCACCAGACATATCATATCAGTTTATTTACGAAAAATTTCACAATTCAGGCCAAGCCTTTCACAACATTTTTGTATCAACAATTGTAAACAGAAGCTATAAAACTCATAAACTTCATCGATTTCATTTCACAACGAAACCAACCGGAAATTATATACATATCGTAACACTGACATCCAGCTCAATCCTTATGTAACATAACAAAACCAAGAGAACAGCCAACACTTCCAAAATACTTGAAACAATACTTAACAATAAGTTAACGAATCCAAATCGACATATAAACATCAATGATCATGAAACAATTAAGTCCGAAAGCAAATAATTGGAAACGGGGAAAGGGGTCATGTTAACTAGATTATTTGGGGGTGGATAGATACTCGTCACCTCACCTATACACCACACACATGTAATTTCACATATCAATTAAGTAGGGGATTCCTATTCCCTCATGTCAAGGTTAAACCAAGCACTTACCTCAAATTCACAGGCCACTCACTGGTCAATTACCGCTTTTCCTTTCGAATTGCCTCTAACCCGCTCGAATCTAATCATAATTAGTTTAATATCATAACTTTTTGCTAAATGAACTAATTTTACTGAAAAATCATTGTTTTCCTAAGTTTTCTAAAAAAAAAGTTAAAACTCGACCCCGGGCCCGCTTGGTCCAAACTCGGGGATCGGACCAAATTTTGTTTACCCATTCACCCTTGAGCCCAAATATGCAATTAGTTTCGAAATCCGACCCCAATTCGAGGTCAAAATTTGATTTTTATAAAATTCTACCCAAACCCCCAATTTCTACCATGAAAATTCTTAATTTTTGATTGAAAAGTGATGAAAAACATTGGGTAATTGAAAGAGAAGAGTTTAGAATTGTTTACCAACACTTTGGGGATGAACTTGTGGGTTGAAAATCGCTTCTAGGTTTTTTTAGTTCGAAAAATATGAAGAGAAGGGGCTGGAGTTCTAATTAAAGTGAAGTCACTGCCCGAACCTCGCACCTGCAGTGCTTGGGCCGAATCTGCGCATCCGGACGTGCGGACAGGGGCCCGCTCCTACGAAAATGGGAATGGGCCCATGGGGCCACATCTCCTGACGGGTTTTCTCTCCTGCGATTGGGAGTCCGCATCTGTGGGACAAGGAACACTGGCCAGGGCCGCACCTGCGGGAAGGCACTCGCACCTGCGTGCTCGCAGGTGCGGGCACACCAGAACTGGTGCACCAGCAGATTTTACAAGTTTAAAACATCCCGAAGCCTACCCAAAACTCACCCGAGCCCTCAGGGCTCTAAACCTAACACGCACGCAAGTCAAAAAACATCATACAGACTTGATCGTGCGATCAAATCACGAAAATAACATCTTAAACTACGAATTTAACCTCAAAACTCATGATTTTTCTCAAGAACACTTCAATTTCACTATTTCTCAACCGGACGTCCGAATCACGTCAACTCAACTCCGATTCTCACCAAATTTCACAAACAGGACTTAAATATCATAACAAATCTGTACCAGGCTATGGAACCAAAATACGGTCCCGACTAATGAGTTCAAACATTAATTAATTTCCTTATTTCCTTAAAAATCCAACAAAACAGTTTCTTTCAAAAATTTATTTCTAAGGCTAGGGACCTCGGAATCTAATTCCGGGCATACGCCCAAGTCCCATATTTTACTGCGGAACTCCCCAAATTTTTGGAGCACGGATCCGAGTCCGTTCACTAAAAATATTGAACCAAGTCAACTAAAACCAAATTTTAAATTCAAAAAATTATTATTTTTCATATTCTCACATAAAAGCTTTTCGGTTTCACACCCGAACTGCGCATAAAATTAGTTTTTTTAAGGCTAATGATCCTGGAATGGAGTCTTAATTTATAAGATGACCCCTTTGGCTCATCACATAGTTGCCCATCAACAAGCGGTGCTGAAGCAACTGGCTGAACTACCCCAACTGGATTCACTGTTGGGGTCTGAATCTGAGGGGTACTCTGCTCAGGAGTGTGGGTAGAAGGAGTCTGGACCCCTCCTCCAGCCTGAGATATGGCTGCTTCCACGGGGAGTGCGCCAGTCTGGGTTACACTCTCCATAAGGCCCACTAGTCAGACCAAAGCATCCTGAAGCACCGGGGTAGCAATAACCCCCTCTGGGACCTGAGTTGGTCCCGCTGGAACGGTCTGGGCTGGAGCCCCCTTATAAATCTCTATTCGAGGATCCACAGCTGGGGATGCTGCTTGAGCAATGGGCTGAGTCTTGCCCCTGCCTCGGCCTCTGGCATGGTCTCGGTCTCTACCCCTTGTAGGAGCTACTGCTGCTGGAGGACCTGATTTTTGGTCAGCGGAAGAAGAAGCACGTGTTCTCGCCATCTGCGAGAGAATATAAGAGTTCGATCAGTATTTGAGATAACAAGAATCGCACGGCAGGGTAGAAAGAAAATGAGTTTGTTCCTAACTTTATATCCTCTGAGAGATAAGTATAGACGTCTCCGTACCAATCCCTCAGACTCTATTAAACTTGTTCGTGAATTGTGAGACCTAGGCAAACTAGTGCACTGATACCAACTTGTCACGACCCAAATTCCCAACCAGTGGGATCGTGATAGCGCCTAACACTACACTTTCTAGGCAAGCCAATGTTAGAGGGTTCAACAATTAAAATAGTTGGAACAAGTACTAAATCTAATACTATCCAATAAATGAATCAAGAATAATGTGTGAAATGATGAAACGATCCCACCTGTCCACACTTATTGCTCCTCCCTATATATATCACCCTTATTTCTCATGTTGCAACGTGCAACCCGATCCCACTTGTCCACCCTTATTACTCCTTGTTGCCGCGTGCAACCCTCTCCCACCAGACAATCACATCTCATCATTTATAATAAAGGTTTCACAAATTAGATCAAAGTATTTTACAATATTTATGTCTCAACAATTATAAATAGAAATTTGTACTATTCAGGAACTTCACCAATTATCTCTACACAACGAAACCAACCGAGATGTATCATGAAACACTAACAACCAGCTCAACCATTAACGTACCACAATGAAACTAAGGAACAATTAATATCTTCAGTTAAGTGAAACAATAGCTAACCAACAAGTAGACAAAACAAGTAGACACGGAGGCATCAATAATCATAAAACAATTAAGACAAGAATATGATCAATTGGAAACGGGGAAGAGAAAACGCTAAACAGATAATTTGATGGTGCATAGATACTCGTCACCTCACCTATACACCACACACATGCAATTTCACATATCATTTAAATCAGGGATTCCTAATCCCTCAAGTCATAGTTAGATCAAACACTTACATCAATTTCGCAGGCCACTCACTGCTCAATTACATCTTTTCCTTTCGAATTCAACTCCAACACACTCGAATCTAATCATAATTATTTTAGTATTATTAATTAGTGTTAAGGAACTAAATTTAATGCAAAACTATGGTTTTCCTAAGTTCTCCCAAAAAAAGTTAAAAATCGACCCCGATCCCGCTTGGTCCAAACTCGAGGTTCGGACCAAATTCCGTTTACCCGTTCTCCCCCGAGCCCGGATATACAATTATATTTTTAATATGACCCCAATTCGAGGTGAAAATTCCATTTTTACAAAATTCTCTAATTCTACCCAAAAACCCCAATTTCTACCATGAAAACCCTTGATTTTTGATTGAAAAGTGATTAAAAACAATGGGAAATCGAAAGAGAATAGTTTAGAATCGTTTACCAACACTTTGGAGATGAACTTGTGGATTGAAAATTGCCTCTAGGTCTTTTTAGTTCAAAAATATGAGAAAAATAGTTCCTTCCCATTTAACTTCTGTTTTTAAGTCGCTGGACAGGCCTTCATCGCATTCGCGATGGGCCTGTAGCGATCGCAAAGAATTACGGCCCAGTGGACTTCGCATTCGCATGGGATTCAACGCGTTCGCGATGCTTTGCGGCCCGTGACCATCGCATTCGCTACCAGGTGATCGCGTTCGCGTAGAGAAAGTGCGAGTCCCCCTCTCCAGGCCCATTTACTCATCACGTTCGCGTAAGTCAGCTCGCGTTCGCGAAGGGTACCCCGCCAGTGCTTCGTGTTCGCGTTCGCGAAGAACAAAAATGACCCCCCCAGTGCATTTACTCTTCGCGATCGCGGGAAGGACGAGTCAGTGCACCAGAAGCTGTTATGACAGCAAACTTTTACAAGTTCAAAACATCTCGAAACTTACCCGGAACTCAACCGAACCCTCGGAGCTCCAAGACAAACATGCACGCAAGTATAAAAACATCATAAGGACTTGCTTGTTCAATCAAATCATAAAAATAACACCTAAACTACGAAGTTAACCTTAAAACCCATGATTTTCTCAAGAACACTTCAATTTCACTATTTTCTCAAACGGACGTCCGAATCACGTCAAATGAACTCCGAGTTTCACCAAATTTCATAGATAGTACTTAAACATTATAATAAACCTGTACTGGGCTCTGGAAGCAAAATATGGACCCGATACCAACAGTTTCAAACATTAATTCATTTCTTTATTTCATTAAAAATCCAGCACAATGATTTCTAAAGATAGGGACCTCGGAATTCGATTCCGGGCATACGCCCAAGTCCCGTATTTTACTGCAGACCTCCCGGGACCATCGAAACATGGGTCCGGGTCTGTTTACTCAAAATATTGACCAAAATCAACTAAAATCACATTTTAACTCTAAAAATTATTATTTCTCATATTTTTCACATAAAGGCTTTCCGGATTCACGCCCGGACTGTGCATGCAAATCGAGGTAATTAAAATTAATATTTTAAGTCTAATGAGCCCGGAATGGAGTCTTAATTCATAAGAGGACCCTTTGGGTCATCACACCAATATACTAGGAAAAGGAAGAGAGATAGTATTGGTTTTGATGGTCCATCATTTGCTATTCTTACTCCTACTCTTTCGACTACACAAATGAGCATTGATGAGGGTTTGTCTATGGATGTTGAAGGAAAAGTTTAAGAAGAGCTTGGTCGAGGGAAAAGGAATAAGAAGCTTAGTTGGCAATTGAAATCTTCTTTTGAACAGAAAAATGAATGAGGAACATTGATGGCGCACAATGAAAATTCTACTGAGTATACGGGCTGGATAAAATCAAAATGTACTCGTACATGTATTTTTCATTATGCCAAAGATGATGAAAAGTTATTGAAAAAATTCATTAGGTGGTTGGTCAAGGAGAAAAGGAAAGGTCGCAAAAAAGTGTAAGTTCCTAAATGTATTCATTATTTCTTAATTGCTCAAATTTGTGTCTTCACTTTCTAATTTTAAATTCAGGACTAAGTGTATTGAGCTTCCAACTCTAAGCTCAGGACTAAATGTCCTAAATTTTTGAGATTGTAACTCTAAGTTCATGACTAAGTGTCCTTAACTTTTGAGCTTGTAAGTCTAAGTTCAGGACTAAGTGTCCTTAACTTTTGAACTTGTAACTCTAAGGTCAGGACTACCTGTCCTTAATTTTTGAACTTCCAACTCTAACTTCAGGACCAAGTGTCCTTAACTTGTGACCTTGTTACTGTAAGTTCAGGACCATGTGTCCTTAACTTATAAGCTTGTTATTGTAAGTTCAGGACTAACTGTCCTTATTTTATGAGCTTGTAAGTCTAAGTTAAGGATTACCTGTCCTTAATTTTTGAATTTCCAACTCTAACTTCAGGACCAAGTGTCCTTAATTTTTGAACTTTCACTCTAAGTTTAGGACCAAGTGTCCTTAACTTATGAGCTTGTTACTCTAAGTTCAGGACTAATTGTCCTTAATTTATGAGCTTTTAAGTCTAATTTAAGTACTACATGTCCTTAATTTTTGAACTTCTAACTCTAACTTCAGGACCAAGTGTCTTTAATTTTTGAAATTATGCACTTCTAACTAGGAATTGAGGACTAACTAGGAATTGAGGACTAACTTATAAGCTTTCTAATTTTGATATTTTCAAAATTTTCAGGGGATAAACTGATATATATGCTGAGGATAATATTGTGAGAAAGAATCCATATAAATGTACAATAAAAAAATCAGTAGAAAAATGTTCTTCCTTGAGATTTCAGACAGTAGTTATGTATTTGATGATAAGGTTTGATAATTCACAAGACATTTGTTTTCTTTCTTCTTAATTTATTATTTTTTTAATTATTTATGACTGGTGGATTTTTTTTTCTGTTTTTGCCTTTTTATGAAGCATATTGACATTGCCTGTATTATTTGAGAAAGAAGGAATGCTACCACCCTTCTGCCCATCCTTTTCGTTGCACAACTACATATATAGTTTTTGATAACTATATGCTACTTGTGTATAAGGATTTTAATGAAGATGCGTCTGATGAGTTTTGGTGTGGTGATAGTCAATTGGTTCTCACACCATATGTGTAGAGTGACAATCGTAGATGTAGAATTGCTTGGACAAAGGTTGACAAAATCCTTTTTCCATGTTGGCTACCTTAAGAAGATAATGATGATGTGACACATTTTCTTTTGGGGGTATTGGACTTGAATGAGGAAAAGATTGTTGTGTACATTTCCATATATAGTGAACCATATGAGGAAGGATTGAAACACATTGAAATGTGTGGGTTCATGATCCCCCACTTGCTAAAGTTCTCACAGTTTGAGAAAAATCATAAGTCTTTTGGAAATGCATTCAATAAATTTGATATTCAGTGGCAAAGATCACCAAAACAAATTGGATCATATGTGTTGTCATTTGCTATATAATTTATATATACTTTAGATTTATTTTATTAAATATATTGTTTAATTGACTCCCTATCTTAAATTTTTCTTAGGACTGATTGTGGTGCATTCCTAATCAAGTATGTCGAGGTGTTGATGATGGGAAAAGATATGGATAAATTCCAACCTGAGGACATATCAAACTTCAGAAAAGAACTTGCAGCAAATCTTTGGGCACATGGAGAGTGAAAAATAAATTTTGGTTATGAAACACCACCAGAAAAAGTAAGCGACGACTATGATAGTGAAAACGAAACTTCTTGCAAGAAGGAGCTGTAGTGTAGTAGTATAGAAAGTCAGCTGTAGTGGAATTACTAGTAGTATATTTTTGAAATATCCTGTAAATTGTTCACAAGGAACTTTATTTTGTTTGCATAGCATAATTTTTTGGTTGCAGCTTTGTCAAATAACAGTTTCAGCAGTAATATGAAGGCATCATGTTATTAATTTCTTTCTTTCTGTTACTATTGATTTGTCCATTTTTCACAGTTTTAAATTGCCAATCTTTGATTAAATTGTCTTGAAGTTTTTCAGATTCTGTTCAGTTATTGTTGATTTGCACAGTATTGAAAATTTGTAGAGCTATTACAAAAGATCCCTATTTGTTTCCCAGATGGAATAAACAAAGCAACACACATTGATTGCTGTAGAACTTCATGACATAATATTCATAAACGTCCTGATTTGTTGAAGGATGAAAATAATATTCAGTATTCTGAAATATCCTGAACTTCTGAAAATCTAGACACTAAACTGAGATTTCCAGAAGTTAAGGGCATTTTAGAAATTTATTTCCTTAATATTAGATTCATACTTCAAATTTTCAGGACGTTTAAAAAACTTATGTCTTGAAGTTTACTTGTACCAATTTCAGTTTAAAAATAAGATGTAGCAAGTTGTAAGATGTAGCAAGTTGCAGGCGTCAAGCTTTATAAAGAAAAAAGACTTTCTTGTTTACTTAGGCAAGAGTAAAATTCCATAAACAATAATTGGTCCGATAAAGGTAACTTGAACTCCCAAAAAAAAAAAAAAAAAAAAAAAAAAAAAAAAAAAAAAAGAGCACATAAGCACAAAGAAACTTTGGAAATTTAGGACATTTTTTATATAACCATCTGCTAATGTTTACTTGCTCAAATAAAAACAATCTAAATGAATCCAATTTATAGCAAAAACTTAAAAGACTAGATAAATATAAGTGGATATATATATAATTCTCTATGCTTCCTTGAAAATGAATGGACTGCTGGAGAATATATACAAGATGTTCTATTATGACCAATTCTTCTGCAACGACCACATTTGAATGTTATTTTTCATGATTCGGTAGTTGGAATATGCCTTTTCTTCTACCTTCTACCTGGCGGGACCTTGAAATCTAGAGATTTAATAATTTGTGACTTAATACTCTCTGGTACAATCCAAGAACCCGTATGTCCTACAGGATGTATTTGTCTTTCATATGTTTTCAGCCAAGATTCCTTTAAGTACCAGTCCAAGCAGAAATTGGACTTCTTGATGTTTCTCTTCTCGATAGCTGCAATTGCATGTATACATGGTAATTCATCAAATTGAAACTGAAAAAAATCACATGTTCTTTTGTTTAAGTACACCAAGAAAGTATTTCCTTCTTCCTCAACTCTAGAACGCCATGAATCAACAGGGAAGACCTTCATAGTTGAAAAACTATAAGATAGTACATTATGTTAAATTATCATTAAAATAATAAGCTAAAGTAAGAACATAATACTTACATTTAAAGTAAAAGATAAATCTATCTTTTTTTTCCATTCCTCTTCTACCCAACATGACTTTTGTCACGACCCCAAATCCTAAACCGGCCGTGATGGCGCCTACCGTGGAACTAGGCTGGCCAACAATCACATATTTACAGTTTCTCTCCAAAATCCCAACTCATTTTCAACATTTCATAAACGTAAATAAATTATTGAATCTATTAAGCAAAACAAACAGTTAAACAGTCTAAAACTACTCCCAAGACCCGGAGTCAACATGTCATGAGCATCTAAGGAATATACCAAAAAGTCTACTATTATAATACAAAACCTCGGGACGAATAACTAGGTACAACATAAGAAGGGAAAACAGAGATGCTGCGGACGCTGAACAACTACCTCTATATCCCGAACTCCGGCTCCGCACGGAATAGATGGCTAGCGCTCGGTATCAGCACCTGAATCTGCACATAGAGGTGAAGGAAGTAATGTGAGTACGCCAACTCAGTAGTAATGGAAATAAATCAAGTCTTAAGCAGTAAGAAAC
>MDKJ01360525.1:0-39480 GCA_005239525.1 Nicotiana knightiana
TAATGCGCATAAAATGTAAGGTATATCACATGTTAAACCATGCAATTTAGTCTCGCATCAATGCCCGAGGGGCTGATACTTAGTGATTGTGAGGCATGCTGAGCGACTGATTCTGAGTGATGATTTGCCCGAGGGGCGGTTTATGATACATGTTTTGGCCCGAGTGGCTATTTATTATTTATTTCATTTTTCACTAAACTATTGGGCATTTTTCTAAAATTGTTGGGAATCACATTTTCAAAGGATGTTTTTTACTGAAGTTGGTTTTTGAAACGTGTTGATTTAATGTATACATTGTTGGAAAGAATATTGTGCTTATTGTGAATTGATTATTTGATCCTATGTGTTTCTTACTGCTCAGACATGATTTAGTTTCATTACTACTGAGTTTGCATACTCACATTACTCCCTGCACCCCTGTGTGCAGATACACGTGCTAGTACCGAGCACTAGTTTTCTTCCTTCTTGTGGAGCTGGAGTTGGGACTTTGAGGTAGCCGTTCAGCATCCACATCATCTCTTTCCTAGTTCTTGTTTTTTATTTAGTTTCACATACCGAGACTTGAAGTATTATGACAGTAGGGTTATTTTGTACTACTCGTAGATGCTCATGACGTGTTGACTCCAGATTTTAGGGGTAGTAGTTAGACTATTTATTTGGTTTGTTTTGTTGAAATTATGAAAATATTATGTCAGTATGCGATTGTTGGCTAGCCTAGTTCCATGATAGGTGCCATCACGACCGGCTTAGGTTTTGGGGTCGTGACATGTACCAAAGGGCAGGTATCATCATCTTTTTCCTCAGCACGAAGGCTCTCAGCGGCCATCGAGGATAGGACTGTAACATCGGTCTTGGTCTTCCGAGCCTTTGCTTCCTTGGATTTTGGAGACTCCACCAGCATCTCCTTATTCCTTTTCTTGTCCTTAGTCTTTTTCGAAGCCTCTTCCTCACCAGGAGGGGGTGGTCTCATCGACACGCCTTCCCCAAGGCCTGCACAGGCATGATGTATCAAACTCACTACCATAGAGATTACCTACAAAGAATGAGGAAATGACAACAATGAGAGCATACCGTGGTTCTTGGCCTGCCACCACATTTTATCCAAATCGCGCCAGACGCATTTGTTTTATGGTAAAGCGAAGTCCAAAAGTTTGATCTATCCTAGAAGGTCCTGGACCATGCGGGGGAACCAAATGGTGGCTACACAATCAGAAGAAAATCTATCAAAAAGAGAAGGAGGTCAGATCGGAAGAAGAAAAAGAGGTAGTAAAACATACTCGATATGGGGATACTTACTCTTCATATTCCATTCCTCCTGGAATGGTATTCTATTAGCAGGGATGATGTCTGAGGTTCTGACTCTATCAAATAAGCTCATCCATCCACGGTATTTGTCCTCGTCGATGTAGGCAAAGAACACCTTGGCAGATCGACGGTGTAGCTTGATTAAACCCCCTCGACCATGCTGGAGATATATCAAATCATATATACAATCCTCTAGAAAGAGGGATAAATCTGACCGAGCGTCACTCAATATTGACGACAAAATTCAAGAATCACCGGGTCTATCGGTGGAGAAGAAGAATCTATGGGGCCTAAAGTGAAAGGGTATGTATATACGCTGAGAGAGGCAGAATTATGTGTGACTATGCTTTCTTCAGCTGTGAGGATTTCTACTTGTGCTGCCTCCCCCCAACGACAATCTAGTTTTACCCTCTATGTATCGGTAACTACACTTATATACCGAGACATGGGCTCGCATCGGCCGGTGTAGAAGGGGGTTTTCGATGGTAAAATCAGAGATGGTGTCAAAGGGACTAGGAATGCACTTCTCGATGCTAGGAGAAGTTTTTGATTTAACCTTAGACGGGCATGATGAAGAAGTGGCTCCCTCTTTTTGAGGTACCGTTTTGGAGGTTTTTTCCATATTTGCAACTGAGTTATAAAGAAAGAAGATGAAGAAGCAAGCGTAGAAAGAGGATGAATGTAGAAAATAGTTAGTAAAATTTTGAAGACTTGGAGATGTTGTAAAATTGTGAAAGGAAAATGATTGAAGTATTTATAGATGCCATTTGGGCATGTTTGAATTGGAAAGGTCGAACCAATAGCGGTTCGTGGGCTTCTCGAGAATCGTGCTGACAACGACCTCTGTGTGACCTTTATGTCACGTCATTTAATGATCTGATGAGGCTGATGTCATATTAGGGATATCGAAGAGGGAAGAATTCAAGACCGTTTCTTATCACTTCATTCTACGAAACGCGGGGACTATCTATATACGACTAAAATCGGAGAGCCCAATTTTATGATCATTATGGAACTCCATAGCCCGTCTTCAGAAGGCTCGAAGCAGTTCGAGTTTTGATATCAAGGAAGCATGTTGAGAATTCTCTACGCTCGACCTCGAGGCGGTGTAAATCGAAGACCATCATGGAAAAGCGGGAAATTCCCAAAAGGCACGTGATTAAAGCTTACCAAGTCCGCAAAAATAGTACAAGTCCCTACCGTGACATTAAATGGTTGTACCTGCCGTTTATCTTTGTAATAATTACACATGTACTATGTTGGAATTCCCCCTCTGTATAAAGGGGACCCTTGTCATTTTGTAACATATATGATATTCAATATAAGAACAAGAACATTCTCTTCTCTCTAACTCAAATATTCTCTACAATTGTTCCATTGATTTATTGTCTTTCATTTATTGTGTTCATTAATTGTTCTTCATTTAGTGCTCATTATTGATCATAAAGAGTCCATCCTCGAGTCCTTCAATACTGTTGTGTCTTCATCTACCGCCCTCTGTCAAGCCCTCGAGCTCGACCTCGAGGCACTATTTCGACCAAGCTCGAGACCCTGTTCTTAACTGCTCGGTTCGCACAATTCCATTATCCTTTGATCCTATCTCATTTTTCCTAACTCTCACTTAGCATCTATTTCCTAAATAACTAGTATTAAAATAAATCACGTATTTTTAGAACCACAAAATTAGATATAATTGTAATTACCATTTTCATGGTAAACAAAGTGTCTCGTAATTAACATATTAGATTGCCACCTAATTAGAAATGACTAAGAGTCATTGTATTAGGAAGTGTCTTGCTTCCATGTAAGGGTAAGGGTAATTTAATCTTCATCTACTAACTTATTAATTAATTAGGTAATATTCCGTTACCCATTAATTAAACAATTATCCACATAATTAATAATAATCTCAAATTACTTAAAATACTACTCATTTTTAGTATACTTTATACATCATACTATCATGATCATATGGTATCTTGTATGGTACTAGTCCATAAATATCGCGTATTATAGCTCGGACCGTATTTTTACCTTGAAAATGGTAATCACAATTATATTTGATTTTATGGTTCTAAAATTACGTGATCTATTTTAATACCGGTTGTTTATGAAGTATATGCTAAGTGAGGGGTGAGAAAATGAAATAAAAGCGAAGGATAACAAGATTATGCAAACCGAACAGTGTGGAGACAGGGTCTAGAGGTCGGTCTGAATGGGCCTCGAGGTTAGACTTAGGAGCTCGATAATGGGTGGTCGAAAGTGATTCGACGGTGTTGAAGGCCTCAAAAATGGCATATTTTTTATTAATAACGAATAATGAATGAAGAAGAATTAATGAACATAATAAATGAAAGACAATAAACCAATGAGACAATTATAAAGAATATTTGAGTTAGAGGGCAGAGAATGTTCTTAGTCTTGTGTATTGAGTATCATGTGTGTTACAAAGTGACAAGGGTCCCCTTTATATATGAGGGGAAATCCCAACATAGTACATGTGTAATTAATGTAAACAGAGATGACTGGTACAACCATTTAATGCCACGGTACGGACTTGTTCTATTTCGTGTATTTTGTCAGCTTTAACCACATGCCCTTTGGGAATTTCCTGCCTTTCCATGTTGATCTCCGATTTGCACTGCCTCGATGTCTAGGGCCTTTGATATTCCCCCTAGATGCCGAAACTCAAACCTTCGAGCCTTCTGAGCGTCATAATGACCATCATCGGGCTCTCCGATTTTAGCCATATACAGATGTTTCTTAGAATGGGGTGATAAGAAACGGTCTTGACTTTTTGCCTCTTCGACACCCCTATTATGATGTCAGTCCCTTTAGAGCATTAAATGATGTGACATAAAAAGCTGCGTAGAGGTCGTTGTCAGCACGATTCTTGAGAATCCCAAGAACCATCATCGGTTCGACCCTTCTGCTTCAAGCATGCCAAAAGGGCCTCTATAAATACTCCAACCACTTGCCTTTTCATAATTTTGCATCTTCTTCATATTCTCCAATCAAAATTTGACTAAGTGCTTTCCATTCTTATCTTTTGTATGTGTTTGTTTCTTCGTCTTCTTACTTTCGAACACGATTGTAATCATGGAAAAAACTTCCAAAACGGTTCCACAAAAAGAGGGAGCCCCTTCTTCATCATGACCGTCTAAGATCAATTCCAAAACTCCTCCTACCATCAAGCAATGCATCCCTGGACTTTTCGACACCATATCTGACTTCACAATTGAAAACCCTCTTCTACATCGGGCCGATGCGAGCCCATGTCCCGATACATAAGTGTAGTATCGGATATAGAGAGGGTAAAACTTGACTGCCGCCGGGGGGAGGCGGCCCGAGTAGAGATCCCTACAGCTGACGAAAGTATACTCACGCATAAGGCTGGATTTCTTAGTGTATATACATACCCCTTCACCTTATGCCCCGTCGACTCTTCTTAGGACAAAGGCTCGGAAGCCTAAGACCGATGCTGCAGTCTTGTCCTCGACAACTGCTGAGAGCCTACGGGCCGAGAAAGAGAGCGATGATGCCTGCCCTTTGGTGCAAAGGGAAAAATGAAGTGTCGATGCTTCGAGGGTTGTTGGGCGGTCGTCCGCTGAGTTGGAGGTGGCTGATGCGGACCCGCCGTGTGTAGAGGAGACCCTCGAGGATGGTTTGGGTGCAGTCCCCGAGACGCTCATCGGACATGGCACAGTCCGTGTTAAGGAGCTCAGAGGGCTTGTTACTGGAGCTTTCCGGGATCGGGAAGAAGCCTCGATAGAGGCTGATGCTGCCAGTGGATTTCACTCAGGCCCGTCGTTTTCTCCAGGAGAGATACGAGATGCCCAAGTTAGGGGTGTTTCCGATTTAGAGACCTCTCGTGGAGAGGATGATGCATTTAGAGATTATTTAGAGGGGGTAGATAAGGAGACCAATGTTGATTCCCCATGTTGCCCTCGAGGAAGCTGAGAGGCTTCAAAAGCAGGTGACATTCGAGAAATAATATGTTGTTCTTTGATTTTCTATTCTTGTTTTCTGATTTCCCTTCTCTATGTTCTAGGTCAAGAATTTGTATGACCAAGCCTTCTCCAAGATGTAAGAAGAGTTGACTCATCATGGGAAGGAGCTTGAGAAGCTTATGTCTCGGCTCTAAGTTCCCGAAAAGAGGAGGAATTTGATCAACCTCTGGGCAAGCTCAGAGAGAGCGCTCCGAGAGGGGGCCGACTTTATCAAGCATGTATGCTGGTACCCACACTTTTATTTTGCATTGCAATGTCTAGTGCTGATTGATTTATTTTCTGCGTTCTTCAGACTAGGCAGAAAAATGCCATGGTGGAGCGGCTCCGAGAGGATGTTGCGGCCAAGGATGCCAAAATCCTCAAGCTGGTTCGGTTGAATAATGTCGCAGCTTCGAAGAGGGAGGAGATTCGGGGGAAGTTATCCTCATTTTAAGACCTTCTTCGAGGTGCTCAGGAGGAGGCTGATGCACTACCTACGGTCAAGTCTTAGGCCAATGAATTTGTCTCCTCAAACAAGAGAGATGTTGTTGCTGCGAATGATCGGGCCAAGGAGATATCCGAGTAGTCCGAGCTAAAGTTGGCTCGAGCAGTTGCTTAAGCCCGTATCCAAGCTAGGAGGCAAGCCCTTGAGGAAGTGAGTGCTAAGGGCATTGATCTCTCTGACAAGATCGAACAAGCCAGGGCCCTGGAGGAAGAATCAAAAATGTCGACTACGTCTGACGATTGTTCTGAAGGTGGCTCGGACAGCAGCGAAGGCGAAGAGTAGATTCTCTTACTATTTTGCTTTTCTCTCTTTCTGTATATAGGACCCTAGAGGGAATTTTATAGAAACACCTTTGTAAATGCATTTTTTGAAATAAAATACCTCGTTGTTACATATCTACAAACATTTTTCTGCAATGCTTACGCAAAAGTTGACTTTCGAGCTTCGGCTTTTAGCCCTTCGGAACCCATACATGCAATAGGGGATCCCCTCAAGATCAGACACCTTTTCAAGGTTATGTCGGCATGGGAGCTTCTATCCCTCGAACAGTGTGTGGCAGTGTCATTTATGTGATATGACCGTGAAGTGACTGAGGTGGCCCCACCGGTACACTTCCCCAAACGTTATGACAACTTTGCCAGAATTAAATGGCTTTTAAAGTAGTTGAATATCCACCGCTTAATTTATATATATTCTTGCTTCCTCTTCATTAGAAATCTTGCAACTTTGAAAAATAATCTTTCCTTTCAAGGTTCTCTTCCTTTTCTCATCCTGCAAAACTGTGAAGAAGAGGGAAATTCTACCTCTGCTCCTAGCCTGGCCGGTGGTACACCGCCGGCGTATGGTGAGTTGACCTCGTACTATTTTACTTCGAAGAAGGGCTTTGCTTTAGAGAAACCATTTGATGCTCCGGGCCATCGAGAGCACTCTTCGAGGTTTATTCGGTCGATATAGGAGAGTCACCTTGAGGTCGTGAGGAGAGACTATGGATGGGGAGAAAATGTAATGTTGCAGATACCTTCCCGAGAAGAGAATATTATGACCCATGTAGAAGGATTATTGACTGTATATACGTACCAATTTACATTAGGCCCTCTCGACCCACTTGTGCTCGAATTCTGAAAAAGGTACCGAGTCACCCTGGCTCAAATTCATCCGTCCTTTTGGCGGATAGTGCTGATGATGAGGTATTTTACTGAAAAGGCGAAGCTCGAGTTTACCCTTAGCCACCTTATTAGATTATATCGACCGCAGCATTGTCGGGGCCTGATTGCGTTAAGATGCAGTTCCACTAGGCCTTTCATTGCTAGCGATGATGAGAACCAGAATGAAGAATGGATGAGTTGGTTCGTCCGAGAGAGGACCGTCGATACCATTCCTGCGGAGTTCCTACCATTTCCCGAAAAATGGAACTTCAAACGTAAGTACCATGTCGTACCTTAGTGTTTTTTGCTCCTATCGATCCATAAGAATGTTTGTTTTTCTTTTTCTCAATGGTCCCGTGGGTGCCGGAGGAGGTCCTTGATCTTGCGGACTGGACTTGGAGGCTGGCAGCCTCCTCAACATATGACGAATGCAAGTGGCATGATCTGTCGAAGGGCAGATGGGAAGCAAATCATCATGGTATGTGTCGTGTGGTTGCCGTTTGAGTAGCACTTTCTTTTATGTGTACTAACTCTGCCATCGCAGATGTTGGTGGATTTTCCGAAATGAGATCGTGCCCTTTCAAGGAGAGGGAAGGCACGAGGGAGGACAATAAGCGAAAAAGATCCTCTACAGATGAGGACATTCTCAATGAGCCGCGCTTTCTCGGAAACATAAAGGAGATGTCGTCATTGAGGAGAGCTTTATATATGTCGGTCATTCTGCGGACATCAGCTCTCCTCGGGAGGATGATTCTTTGTCTACGGCTCGAGCTGGGGGCCCTTCTGAGGTTACCGATTTTGCCAAGCCTGAGACTTCTAATTTCAAAGAAGAGGTTCCTCGAGAGAGAAAGAGCAAAAGTCCTCCACCATCGTCTGTTTATGCCCTTGAAGGTACTTCGAGGGATGCTCGAGACCAGGGTCTGCCTGAACCAAGTAGGGTTTTTGAATGGACATGCCCCTGCTTCGCTGTGAGACCAGGTTGCAAGAAGCTTTGGGTAAGGAAATATCACTCCAGCTTCTTTGCAATAAGAATATGAAAGAGTTGATACATCTTCGGATGGAGATGCATCGGAGTCGAAATTATGAAAGCAACCTTGATCTTCAGGTAACCCTTATCCTAAAAGAGTGCATGCTCCCTTTCCCGCTTCTGGAAACAAATGTTTCGGTGCTTCAATTACAGAGAAAAATGGAAACACTGGAACGCCTTTGGGGAGAGGTCTGGCAAGTGAATTCCGAATGCCATGCATTGAAGGCGCATGTAGGCGTTCATGTATAAATGAATGAAATGCATGAAAATATGTTAATAATATCAATATTCCTTTCGGGTAAACTTTATCAACTGCGTATTATTCTCAGACCCATGAACAGAAGATATAATAATACGTCACATGGGGCATCAATTAGAGACCCCTAGTATTTCTATGAATAGAGTCGTTTATGGAAGTTGTGCGCTTGCTCGTTTCTTTTTGTATCATTTGGATCATGCCAAAAAGAAAGAATGGATAGCCTTAAAATTCCTGGAGTAGGGAAAAATTCGTATGACATTCTTGGAAAAGGTTGCACCATACTCCCTTAGAATCACAAAATCTCACGTTGTTAATGTACTAAGAAATCTCGTTGGTTGAAGAAATCACGTTGTAGTGTTTTTGTAGGAATTTGTAAGAAATTACATTGCTAATGTGCAAAAGCTCATGTCTGATTGTAGTGTTGTTTGTATTGAAAGTCTTAGAATTGAAGTGTCTTGTAATTAACATATTAGGTTTCCACCTAATAAAAGATGACTAAGAGTCATTTGATTATGAAGTGGCTTGCTTCCACTTAGGGGTGGGGGGATTTTAATCTTTATCTACTAACTTATAAATTAATTAGGTAATATTTTGTTACCCGGTAATTAACCAATTATCCACATTATTAAGAATTATCTCAAATTACTTAAAATACTACTCATTTTTACAATACTTATACATCATACTATCATGGTCATATGGTATCTTGTATGGTACTAGTCCATAAATATCAGGTATTATAGCTCGAACCGTATTTAATCCCAAATCGACAACCTTCAAACAAACTCATTTTCTTTAATTCGTGTAACTTTTATCCTTCATGGTACTTACTTATCGCTTGCTATAAATAGCATAAATACGTTAACCTCAAGATAATCTCATCCCCTCGCTTACGTTGATTTACTGAAGATGAAACTTTAACGTACGAAAATGCGAGATGTAACACAGGAGTCTACAGGGCATTTAGGATTGTCACCCTTTCTTATTACTCTAGATCGTGTGGTAGAGCTCATTTGTAAAAACTCAAATTCCTAAACTCTATCTTATTCATAATACGACGATGCCTACATCAACAAAGACAGTTGGTAAGAGATATAACTGTGGAAGAGTTGAGTTGAGGTCTTCATCAGAACATGTATGTAGTAAGACGTGTAAGCTTCTCGTTAAGGACCCCTAAGGCATGAATATCTTCTATCCACCCCTATGGTGAAAGGTAATGAGAGATACAGAAGATACAATTTTGAACAAGTAAAAGAAGCAAGATGAACAAGGGTACGAGGCGCCCAGTTAATGAAGATTATTAGCATTTACAATTCAGGCAGAGGAATATAAGCCTTTTGAGTTACCTTCAAAAATAACAGGGGTATGTACAATTGGCCTCACCTATCTCATTTATGCCTTATGTGGGCTAACATAAGTAGTATAAGAGGAGGACGGATATCAGAATTCGGCTGGGGTTAGAGTGACCCAAAATGGAGGATGGATTGTTTACGTTAGTTGACATTTCTGAATGATATTGAAAATGTGCAAATAGATCCCCTTGTGAGCCACACAGATGGTGCACTCTAAAATAGTACAGCCAGATATGAGTACTACAAAGATAGGCATTGGAATCCTGTAAGGAACAAATATTACCTTAGTATGGCCCCCGTCCCTAGTAGAAAGAGAGTGTTAGGCAATCTGAAAAGCCAGTTGGAACAAGGGGAGATAAAAGCACAAGAATATCATGTCGAAGTTTTTAGAATAAAGTGATAGACAGAAATGTTAGCGGAAAATAAGAAGAGAGTTAATGAAGCATTGTGAGTAAGATGTGACACATGGATGACAACGGTAAATCAAAAAAATAACAGTATTACAGGATCTATAGTCAAGGGGAGGAAAAGACGAGAGGTGACAGGCCTTGAGACAAAAAAATAGTATAGACCATAAAGTCATATCCTCATTTCGAGAAATAATTTCGTGACTCCAACGTGACTACCATAAGGGAAAGCTAGAACTCTAGAGTAAAAGAAATCAGTGTGGGCTGGTGAACAAGATAAACTAAACTTGGATTAGGTATTGAGTAATTTGATAATAGTCAGCACCATGAGAATTTCATATTGCATTCCGGCGATGAAAGAATGGATGGCAGAAGAATAACCTTTAAAGTTCATCTAGAAAGACGCTTCCCTAAAGAAAACAATGTAAGCAAAGTTAAGTTTAAGGGACTGTGTCTGCCAGTAACACTAGGTATCTCCCTAGTGAGTAAGGAATTTTGCTATCCTTGATACAAAAGGATCACCACAAGGAGAGTAAGGATCATCAATTATGTGAAAAGACGCCAAAGGTGAAGAGGTAAAACATCTATAGGTAGATTGTTGTATCGCTAAATCTTAGTACTCCCCTAAGGGGGGGAATATGGAGTGATGTGACATTAAGTTAGAATTAAGTGGTTTTAGTAGCTATGGAATGGTAAAGGAAGAATGCGATAAAAATGAGAAAGGGATGAGATTGATATAATTCAAGTCCTATAGATATGCTACGATTCCAGAACATTACGCAAACCAGACGTTAAGGAAAGGAAGTAAGGGCTCCTGCACGAGATGTTATTGGCAAATAAGGAGCCCGTACGAGACGTAAGTTAAGACAAAGGAAATAACCCAAGAAAGATTACGCGGATTATTGATATGATAATGGGCCAACGAGTAGTTAATAGTGGATTCACGAAGAGCCTAGTTATTGCTAGACAAGAGGATACAGATAAATCAACAAATCGTGCAAGATAAACATAGTGAACCCCAACATAGTGATTCCAGTCTTACAACAACAATGTATGCACTCCATAAGAAAGTAGCGGCCATCGTGACTAATAAACTAGAAGTAAAATTTAAAAGTAATATTCGAGATCATATGAGTTATACGTAAATTACGACATATGTGGGAACTAAGATAAGCTAAGTATGAACGCAACAAGGAGGTAGAAAGCTGAGAGGGAACGAAGGGAATTATTCAATCAATGATCAAGGGTTGGTTACGTTAGGAACGCACTTAATATTTTGGAGTATTATCCATGCAGCATATATCTTGACATTCATACAGTCGTATAAGACTTCGGTATAAGTTAAAAGAAAGAATTGAGTCCAGGTCATAGACAAAGGATTGAATTGTTAGAAGACTGTATCATGGATATTCCCTAGCGTCCACGGAAGGATAAAGTAATAACTAATACTATGGGTCGCAGATCGGAAGATAGCTTAAGTCCCTCCTGTTGATGTTCCTGATCCTTCTTCAGTCCTAGCTTCCGGTCCCGGTATTTCTGATGGGGACCTCAGGGGAGCTTTTCAGATGTTGACTCAGCTAGTGGCCTCCCAGGCCCAAAGATCACATGCTGCCCCTGCATCCTCTAGCGAGAAAGGGGATTCTTCAGGTTCTAGGGTCAACTAGTTTCTGCGGTTAGCCCCTCCAGAGTTCACAGTCACTGACCCAGAGGCTGATCCTCAGGAGTTCATTGATGAGATGTGCAAGACCCTCCAAGTTATGAGGGCTGCTGAGACAGAGGGGGTTGAGTTGGCTTTCTATCATCTGAAGGGAGCAGCATACTCGTGGTTTGAAATGTGGGAGAGTTCCCGTGGAGAGGGGAGCCCTCAGACGAGTTGAGAGGAGTTTGTGGATGCCTTTATGGATCATTTCTTGCCTGCCAAGAGTATGGAAGCCCGTGATACAGAGTTTGAGGCCCTCAAGCAGGGCAACATGAGTGTGTGGGAGTACCATATGGAGTTCGTGCACTTTTCCAAATATGTTGTTCATATGGTGTCTACTATGAAGGCTAGAGTTCGTCGGTTTGTTCAGGGCCTTGGTCCCTTGGTTATTAATGAAGCTGCTACAGATGATCTACATTCAGATATGAACTACGGGAAGATTGTGGGATTTGCCCAGGCTACAGAGGCTCGGAAATTAAAGATACGAATGGATAGGGAGAGTAGTAGTAGGGCCCGGTCAGCGAGAAACCATGGGAATTCAGTTGGAGGTGGGAGATCAGACCTTTAGAGAGGGTCATCAAGGCCATCCCAGTCCTATGCTCAGTCCTCAGCCAGTGTGCCGCCACCAGGGCACAGTTATTAGCAGGGAGGTCGCGTTGGACCAGGTTCAGACAATAGGAGGTTCCATCAGTCGAGTCGTTCAGGTGGGAGGTTCCAGCAGCAGTGAAGGGACACATGCCTAAGTGTGAGAGGTTTCATTATGAACCCTGTTACTTGGACATACTAGTATGCTATAGGTTTGGAGTGAGAGTCCACGTTCAGCGAGACTGTCGTGCACCCCGTCTGGGCAAGGGTAGGGGCACTACTCAGCCATCCAGTTCTTCAGCCGCTACATCCTCAGTATGCCCTCCAGCTCTAACAGGGCGTGATGTAGCTAGGGGTGGAGCACGGGGTCGGGGGGACCCAGTCGGTTCTATGCTTTGAGTGGTCTCTAGAGTGCAGAGGCTTCTCCAGATGTTGTCACAGGTATTCTGACTGTTCAGTCATATGATGTTTATGCTCTTATTGATCGCGTTTCTTCTTTGTAATATGTTACTCCATTTATTGTTTCAAGTTTTGGGATATAACCCGAACAGCTTTATGAGCCATTCTCTGTGTCGTCTCCGGTTGATGATTCTATTATGGCCGTGGGAGTCTATAGGAATTGTGTTGTCATGGTGCGTGGTCGGGATACCACGGCTGATCTTATGGAGCTAGAGATGGTAGACTTTGATGTAATTATGGCGATGGATTGGCTCTATTCATTTTTTGCTAAACTCAACTGCCGAACTAGGTTATGAGGCTTGAGTTTCCTAATGAATCAGTTATCGAGTCGAAGGGAAATAATGTTGTGCCAAGAGGTAGGCTTATTTCCTACCTTAAAGCCTCAAAGATGATCAGAAAAGGGTGCCTCTACCATTTGGTCCGGGTTGCGGACACCACTTCAGAGGTGCCTACTCCCGAATCTGTGCCTGTTGTGAATGAATTTCTTGCAGTATTTTCGGACGAGCTTCCTGGGATTCCTCTAGATAGAGAGATCGATTTCGGGATTGATGTGTTTCCAGACACGCAGCCAATATCTATTCCACCTTACAGGATGACGCCAGCAGAATTGAGGTAGTTAAAAGAACAATTGAAAAATCTATTGGAAAAGGGTTTCATCCGGCCAAGTGTATCGCCCTGGGGAGCACCGGTTCCTTTTGTCAGAAAGAAGGATGGATCACTTCGGATGTGTATTGTTTATCGGCAGCTCAACAAGGTCACTATCAAAAAGAAATACCAATTGCCTCGGATAGATGATTTGTTCGACCAGTTGCAAGGTGCTAGGTTCTTCTCAAAGATTGATTTGCGGTCCGAGTATCACCAGTTAAAGATCAGGGAGCAGGATATTCCTAAGACTGCCTTCAGGACTCGTTATGGGCACTTCGAATTTCTGGTAATATCTTTTGGGCTAACCAACGCCCCAGCAGCTTTTATGGATCTTATGAATCGGGTTTTCAAACCGTTTCTTGACTCCTTTGTGATTGTCTTCATTGACGATATCCTTGTTTATTCGTGAAGTCAGGAAGACCATGCTACTCACCTCACGGCAGTTCTGCAGACTCTTCATCAGCACCAATTGTATGCAAAGTTTTCAAAATGTGAATTTTGGCTAGAACCAGTCATCTTTTTGGGCCATGTTGTTTCCAGGGAAGGAATTCGGGTTGATCCCCAAAAGATCGTAGCAGTAAAAGATTGGCCTAGACCGACGACCCAAACCAAGACTCACAGTTTCTTGGGTCTAGCTGGATATTTTCAAAGATTTATGGAGGGATTCTCTACTCTTGCCTCCCCACCGACTAAGCTAACACAGAAGGCGGTTAAGTTCCAATGGTCCAATATTTGTGAAAAGAGTTTTCAGGAATTGAAATTGAGATTGACTACGGCGCCGGTGTTGGCCTTGCCAGAGGGTACAGAGGGATTTGTGGTTTATTATGATTCTTCAAGGGTTGGTTTGGGGTGTGTGTTGATGCAGTGTGGGAAGGTTATAGCGTATGCTTCTAGGCAACTCAAGAATCACGAGAAGAATTATCCGACGCATGATTTGGAGCTCGCGGCGGTTGTGTTTGCATTAAAGATCTGGCGGCATTATCTTTATGGGGTCCATGTGGACGTGTTCACAGACCACAAGAGACTTCAATATTTATTCAAACAAAAGGAGTTGAACTTAATACAGCGGAGGTGGTTAGAATTTCTCAAGGATTATGATATGAATATTTGTACCATCCAAGAAAGGCGAATGTGGTAACCGACGATCTTAGTCGGAAATCCTTGGGTAGCTTGTCTCATTTAGAAGCAGGTCAGAGGCCTTTGGCTCGGTAGGTTTATCAGTTTGCCAGTCTGGGGGTATGTCTTTCGGCTTCAGATGAAGGGAATGTCGTGGTGCGTAACGGAGCGGAGTCTTTGCTTGTAATTGAAATGAAGGAAAAGCAATTCATAGATCCATCATTGGTACGGTTGAGAGAGGAAATTCTGAATCATAAGACTACAAAATTTTCACCCGGCAATGATGATGGTGCTTCGCAGTGCCAAGGGAGGCTATGTGTTCCGGGCGTGGATGATCTTCGAGAAAGGGAAATGGCAGAGGCTCACAATTCCAAGTATTTAGTACACCCAGGTTCTACAAAGATGTATCATGATCTCAAAGAGATTTATTAGTGGAATGGTATGAAGAGGAGTGTGGTGGACTTTGGGGCTAGGTGTCCGAATTGTCAGCAAGTGAAGGCCGAGCATCAGAGGCCCGGTGGGTTGGCACAGCTTATGGAAATACCAATGTGGAAATGGGAGATGATCAATATGGATTTTGTGGTGGGGTTACCTCGCACTCCACGTAGGTTCGACTCAATTTGGGTGATAGATCAACTCATGAAGTCGGTGCATTTCTTGCCAGTAAAGTCCACCGATACTGCAGAACAATACGCTCAGTTATATATCAAAGAAATAGTCAGGCTCCATGGCAGTCCAGTATCTATTATCTCGGATCGAGGGGCCCAATTCACAGCTAACTTTTGGAGAAAATTTCAGCAAGGTTTGGGTATGCAGGTAAATCTCAGCACAATATTCCACCCACTGACTGATGGGCAGGTAGAGCGGACTATTTGGACGCTTGAAGATATGTTACGGGCTTGTATATTAGATTTCAAGGGTAGCTGGGTTGGTCACTTGCCGCTTATAGAATTTGCTTATAATAATAGTTTTCATGCTAGTATTCAAATGGCCCCATTTGAGGCATTGTACGGAAGGAGGTGTAGGTCTCCGATTGGATGGTTTGAGGTTGGCGAGGCTGAACTCCTAGGACCGGATCTTGTGCACCAAGCTATGGAAAAAGATAAAGTCATTCAGGAAAGGATGAAGACGTCTCAGAGTCGTCAGAAATTCTATACGGACGTTCGTGATGAGATTTGGAGTTTCAAGTATATGATTGGGTATTTTTGAAGGTTTCCCCCATGAAAAGAGTAATGCGGTTTGGGAAGAAAGGGAAATTGAGCCCTAGGTATGTCGGGCTGTATCGGATCGCTCAAAGGATAGGACAGGTGGATTATAGGCTGGAATTGCCCCCTGATATGTCATTAGTGCACCCAGTGTTTCATATGTCCATGTTAAAGAAGGTGATTGGGGATCCATCCGCCATTGTGCCGGTTGAGACAGTTGAAATTAATAAAGGATTGTCATATGAAGAGGTTCCAGTTGTTATTCTTGATAGGCAAGTCCGTAGATTGAGGAACAAAGAGATTGCTTCTGTTAAAGTATTATGGCGGAGTCAACAAGTCGAAGAAGCCACATGGGAAGCGGAAAATGAAATGAAAAAGAAATATCCCCACTTGTTTGAATAAGTCTGGTAGTGGTTTTGAAAGTTGTCATTCCTAAGCAATTATACATTGTGTTAAATTTTGTGCAAGAACACTCCACTACCCTAATTAACCTATTATTGTGACTTCTCAAACTGTGTGCCATAAATGTATATGTTTTTGTGATTAGTTGGATTATGTGCAACTCATTGAAATAGCTGAATTATGTGCAACTCATTGTAATAGTTGAATTATGTGCAAATTTGTGGAGTTAACTGAACTATGTGAGGCTTGTGGAAGTAATTGAATTACATGTAGCTTGTTGAAATGACCGGATTATGTGCAAGTTGATAGAGTAACTGGTAATGTGTGGAATTGGTTAAACATGTGTTTCCGGGGCTCTTTGACAGGTAGATAGGCCTAATTACAAAGGAAACTATGGCGAAATTTTCAGGAAATATCGGAGTTAGTGAAAGTTTGGGGGTTGGCTTGTTTTGTGTTTTTCCTACTCTAGTGATTACCCGATCCTCATTCGAGGACGAAGGATTTTAAATGGGAGAGAATGTAAAGACCCGTAAAATTTCATGGCTAAAAATAATGCCCAAATAGGTTCCCGTGTTTTTATAACTGTAGAAATTCTTAAAACGGGCCCTTTTTGAGTAAAAAGTACCCTCAGGACTTAAAATATATAATTTTCCAGATTTGCGCAGGTCTGCAGTCCACTATGCGATCGCAGATCAGGTATGCGGACCGCATAGTGGTTGCATACTTGGACAGTTTGCTGTCCATTTTGAGGACAGCTATGCGGCTTAGAATGCGATCGCATTTCACGAATGTGGGCCGCATAGTTGCCGCATTCTTGCACCTTGACTTTTGCGGAGGGAGTTATGCGACGCACTATGTGATCGCATAGCAGGTATGTGGAACGCATAGTGGTCGCATACCTGGGCAGTCTACTTTTTTTCGGCCCATTTGAGGGCCATTTATGCGACAGGAATGCGGACCGCATAGCAGGAATGCGATTGCATTCCTGACCGCATTTCTGCTTCGGGAATGTTAAACCAATTCATTAAAACACTTACCCCCTTCCATTTTAAAGGTTTTCTTAACAAAATAAAGAGAGGGAAGAGAGAGTTCTAGAGAGAGAAAGTCCCAACTTCATCAAAGTGATCCTCCTTCATCACTCAAGCTTGGAACTAATCAAGTAGGACACCGTTTTCTTCACCATAAGAGGTAAGCTTCTACCCCATCAACCTTAATTTCTAGATTTTTGTTAAAATGAAACATGGTTAGGTGAGTTCATGAAGATGGGGGTAGGGATTTTACATGCATGTAATCAACTAGTCATAGTCTAGTAAAGGGAAACGGGTTTGGGTGATTATTCACAAAAAAAGGGTTAGTAATCTAAGGAGGGTCACATAGCGTTCGATAAAATGCCTAAATGAGTTCGAGTTATGTTTATGGTTCCTAATTCTAAGTGAAATATGCCACATTGTGAATTTGATTGAAGGTGCTAGAAGGTCTGGTGAATTATGGTAGAAAATTAAAGGGGAATTCCGATTCAAGGTATGTATCGCTAACTTTAATCGTTGTAGAGTCATCTTGTTGGTGTACGAGCACTCGGTGTGAAATTCTTGCCTGAGCATATGTGAATTGATTGCCCTGCTGTGTCTAGGTGTAAGACTTCGTTCTTTGAATTTCTTAGTCGATTACCATGTTATATGAGCTTGCGAAAAGGTGATTCTTTGTGCTTATTCTATCATGTGCAAAGCTCGTTAAATGCTGAATACATCGTTATGAGAGGATGTGCTGCAAAACAAAAGAAATGATAACGAATCAAAATGTTGAATGTATCTAAGTGCTAAATGTCGTGTAGTAAATAATGGAAAGGAAACGGGGATAAACTAATTAAGTTATATGTTGATGGCATACCATATCTGACTCACTGTTTGATAAAGATTTCTGTGGCCTTGATTTCACATGGTTATTTTGGTGTTACGAATGAATATCCTTGACGATGAGAATCTTTGTGATTGAATTATTGGTTGATGTTGCTATTAATTACATTGTTGAACGTATCAAAGTGATAAAGGTTGTGTAGCAAATGATGAAAGTAAATATGGACTGATTCTATTGAGTTAAATGCAACACCATATATGAATTACTGATTGGTAAGGATCATTGTGCCTTGATTTCACAAAGTTATTGGTTGGTATGAACCTATGTTCTTCATGATGAAGATCCTTGTGATATAGTTGTTGGTGGTTGTTGCTGTAAAATATGATTGTACGGTGGGATCGGGTTGCACGCCGCAACAGAATTGTAAGGTGGGATTGGGCTGCACACCGCAACAGAAATTATAAGGTGGGATCGGGTTACAAACTGAAACAGAAGTAATAAGGGTGTAATGTGATTCTAAGATAGGATCGGGTTGCACGTCGCAACAGAAGAAATAAGGGTGGAATACTATTGTAAGGTGGGATCAGGTTGCATGCCGCAACAGGAAAACAATTGAAATAAGAAACTGTGGAAACCCCATTTGTGATTCTCTGTATCTCTGTGCAATATTTGTTTGGGTTTCTTTAACTGCCTCATATATGTATATTGCTTGATTTTACATAGAGTAAATTTTGTGTATAGATACTAGTACTATTCAATGGTACTAACGTCCCTTTTGACGGGGGCTACATCTTCTATATGGATGTAGGTGGTTCTATAGTAGGTATCTCGGTTCGCCGTTAGTGGTGCCTCCTCTTCATCTCTCTAGCAGTTCTGGAGAGCCATATTTCCTCTCGGGGCCATGTGTAGTCTATATCATCTCATTTTGTATATTTTATGTCTTTTAAGGTATAGCCGGGGCCTTGATACCGGAAAGTATTGTGTAAACTCCTAGTACTCTTAGAGGCTCCATAGACATGATGTGGGTTGTATATATATATATTTTGGGTAGTAGTTGTAATTACTCGAAATCTTGGTTCCGTGTCGGAAATGTTGTGCTTAGTTTGTAAATTTTGGGATTATCAAAGGTTGAAGCTTTAAAAGCGGAAATGGAAATTTGGTTGTAAATTCATTGTAAATTTGTATATTGTGCACGGGGTAAAGCGTTGGGTAGTAAAGGCAATCCAGGTCCGCTTGACCAGAATCATTCGGTTAGGTGCCGGTCTCGTCCCTCGATTTTGGGGCATGACAGGATTGGAATACTGTGTGTAGCATGATCTTCACCCGCTAATATTGGAGACGGATTCATTAGTGATGAAAAAAGTGATAGAAGGGGAATGGGACCCTCCTTGGGTTATTGCAAATGATGTGAAGAGAATTATAGAGAGGAAGAGAAACTTCAATGTGATCTTTCAACATTTATTCATAGAAGGCAACTCAGTGGCAGATTTTATAGCTAACAGTGTGTTTTCTTTTGCAGGTACATCTGATTCTCTGAACTTCCTAGTGCAGGGAGGAGGTTGATTAATTTTGACAAGTCTCAAACTCCTAACATTAGGGTTATAATAGCAAAGAGAAAAGCCCCAGCCTGATGGCTTCACAGTATTGGAATCTGCACATACCTGCATGTTTCTTTTATGTCTCATAATGTATGCTATTAAGGTACTTTCCAGTGGTATTAGCATGGTCACATGCTTATTCTGGGGGTTCTTTGATAGTTTACATGACAAAAGTGATAAGCAGGTATTGAATCTATTATGTTGTATCTTTGGAAATTGTTGAATCATTTCTCAATGGTATAAGCATGGTTTCATGCTCAATCTGAGAATGGTTTAGCAATGTCTACAATGATGTCGACATTAAAGGTTTTGGAAGGGAAGGATTTGAGCTTACAATATCACAAAATTGCAAAATTTCTAACGCTTGAGTATGCCTCAATCCCACCTTTTGCCTTGCAAGGCCTGCTTAAATCCATCCCCAGCCTGGAATTTGCCTTGCAAGGCCTGCCTAAAGCCAGCCCCAGCCTGTCTTTTGCCTTGCAAGTCCTGCCTAAAGCCAGCCCCAGTCTGGCTTTTGCCTTGCAAGGCTTGCCTAAAGGCAGCCCCAGCCTGGCTTTTGACTTGCAAGTCCAGCCTAAAGCCACCAGCCTAGCTTTTGCCTTGCAAGGCCTGCCTAAAGCCAGCCCCAGCCTGGCTTTTGCCTTGCATGACCTGCCTAAAGCCAGGTACTTTTACATGTTAAATTTGATGAGTGTGCATATGATTAATACTTGGACAAACTCAGTACACTGCATATGGAGATTATATAGTAGCTACACCTGGAAGACTATGTTGGCTTCAACTCTGTGGTGGAGATGTTCGGAATTCATTTTAGCCTATGGACAGTATACCCTGACGCCTGGTGAGAGCTTGATAGGTGTTTCTTGGTATTTACCAATGGCAATTGGATTCACATACACTGACAGGAGAAGGAAGCACTCAGCTTAATTTGTTGTAATAGCTACTTCATTAGACTTTAGCTTTTCCATATTTTTAGTAGCTAGTAGCTTCATGCAACTTCTATTTTGGTTTGGACATCTTGTAAGATTTGGACCCAAATTGGGATTTTATTTATATATTAGCCACTATGCAGCCTGCCTAGTGGTATATTTGCTAAAAAAAAGTGGGCCTACACCTATTCAAACACACTTAGACATTTGTAACCATTTTGTTTCATTTGGTCTCTTAGATTTTCAAGAACTTCAACTACAATGTTCTTTCTATTAGGAAGTCACGTTAGAACTTATTGAAGGAATACATGACATTTTCCTGCTACCATATCACACACGATAGAGCATTTGGTAGGCATTGGATTTATGTTACTGTTGCGAGATTTTGCAATTATATGGGAATACGGTGCAATCTTTCTCAAGAGAATCAGTTCAAGTATGTCAAGGTTATCCCATATTTCCTTTTGGCATGATCTATATGATACGAATGAAACGAGTAAATGCACAACTTTCATAAATGACTCGATTCATAGAGGTATTAGAGGTGCATATGTTCTTGAATTCCCATATGTCTATTTATTCTATCGTTTTCTCATTAGTCTTAGAAAAATATGTAAGTTGAAAAAGTTTATTTCATGATATTATTCAAAGGAATAATGGTCTTATGACATTTCGAGAGATTTTTTTGACATACTTCTCATGCATTGTATTCATTTATACATGTACATTGACCTATGACCAGATAGATTATATACGCGTATATGTGTATATTATATGTATATGGGATATGGGAAAAGGTTACAGCGTTATATACGCACCACCACCTGATCAGTTGGTATATGTTGATGATTTGCCCATGGTGGCCGTGATTATATGATGGGATGCTCTCAGAGGCTTGATGATGTTATGAACACATGTACCTATGCACGACATGACATTCATACACTTATACATGACACTATAAGTATTTCATGATTTACAGAGTTATCCAGACTTACAGGTTGAGTCATTTACTCCATGTTTCTTCCATGTCTTTTATATACTTATTTATGTGCCTTACATACTCGATACATTATTTGTACTGACATCCTTTTGTTGGGGACACTTTCATGTCTGTAGGTATAGACAATCAGTTTAATGAGCCCTCATAGTAAACGAGATTAGCATTCAGCAAAGGATCGGTAAGACTTCACCTCATTCGGAGTGCAGCCGAGTCTATGAGTCTTCCTGTCAAATTTTGTGACAAACTTATGGGTAGGCCAGTACCCTGTCCCAATTGATATCAATACTCTTAGAGGCTTTATAGACAGAGGTACATTTTGTACAGTATGTCAGAGGCCTTGACGACTCATATTTATATTCATGTTTTAACAATGATGATTCATTTATACAGTGCTTTCCCACTTATAGATATACATTACGATTTATGGCCATGTTTGACTAGTTACCAATGATAGTATGAGAAGAAAGATATGTTACATTGGTACTCGGTTGAGTAAGGTACTGGGTGTCCAGCGTGGCCCATCGGTTTGGGTTGTGATAGAGTGAGAAAGGGAGTTTCTAAGCTTCATCCACCAATTCTTACTCAAGATCTTGGAATATTAACAAGTAAAGAACACTAGGTCTTCATCCTAGAGGTAAGATTCGACACCCTATCTCTTAATTTCGAAATTTAACTAGAAATAGGCAATTAGTAAGATAATTCATGGGTATGGGAGATTCTTAGTATGCATGCATGTGTGATCATGGGATGTAGGGAGATTGTTGGGCTAAAATAGTAAAGAATGGATTGTGGAATGATGGAACCTCCATAAAAAGGGCCCTCAAATCTTAATGCACACCTAGTATGTTTACCCTTAAAATTGGATAATAATTAAATTTATAATGTGGTTTTAGGATACGTGATTTCACTTAACAACCTACTAATAAATATGAAGATTAATAATAGTAATAGAAGATTAAACTTATAATGTGGTTTTAAAGTATCCTCTAACTGATTAGTGCAAGAACAGTTTAAAAATGTAACAAGCTGATGAACAAGAATGTAAGAGAAAAATAAAATTATATTTCTTTTATGTCTGTGAATGATATATTACAAATAATTAGGACCCCCCCCCCCCCTCCTTTATATAGTAGAGGAATTCTACTTATGGTAGAACTCTAATTATATAAGGAATTCCTATGATTGGCTAATTAACCATTTCTGATTTGATTCGTTCCGCGATTTATGCCATGATCCTCGTCCAGTCATAGATATCTCGCTTTTATATTATTGGATCATCTTTGACCTTACTCGAGCCCTGTCTTATTCGGTTTCGATGGATATTAGACTCGATCTCGACAGGTACTTCGATTCCGAACTCGGTACCTTGTCCTCATAACGTAGTCTGTTCCATTTACGAGATTGACACTAGATGTAACTTCTATGTCTCGATCAAATAGAAAAATTGGGTGGGCCCGATCAAATAGCAAATTACACTTACCCTTTCACGTTGATCCCCCTTGACCATGTCATCATCGATTTCTATCGTAAGTAACAGATAACCCTGAGCCCAATTCATCCCTCCTTTTGGCGAATTGTCATCCTGCTCCGATTCTTCGTGAGCGAAGTCGAGGGGATCTATGTCACCCTCCACAACCTCATTAGATTGTACATCCACGTCTATATCGAGGCGGGTTGATTAAACTCAAGCATCGAGCTACCAAGGTGCTATTCTCGCGGATAGATGAGGACAAGGATTGAGGTTGGATGGGCAGGTTTGTCCGGGTGAGGTCTTCTGACCTAATGCCGACAGAGAAGATGCCATTTCTTGAGAAATGGAACATGAAACATAAATATTATCTCACTAATAGCTTCCATGTGTTACTTCATTCTTTTTTCTCATTAACATATTTTTCCATGATGTGGCGGTTGCTTGGATGCCCGGTGCAATTCTTGACCTTGATAACTAGGTTTGAAACCTAGCCTCGACCTCTACATACACCGAGCGCTGTTGGCACGATTTAGAAAAAGGCAGATGGGAAGCCAAGAATCATGGTAAGCCCCCTTTTCATATATCTGATGATTCGATCTAGGCATCCTTTTTATAATTATTCAATTTTCTCGTGTGTAGACCTAGGCAAAGATGTGGTCATGAGGCCCCCGTCTGGCGAGAAGGGTACTTCTGCCCCAGTTCCTAAACCGGAGAAGGATAATAAGGGGAGAAGGACCTCAACCTCCGGGGTCCCAAAGCCAATGAAAAACCTTGTTCGCAAGCCAAAATCAGATATTGTTTCCCTTCATGCGGACGTACTTCAACGGCTAAGGGAGGAAGAAAAAGAAGAAGAAGAAGAAGACGGCTCCATACTGGTGGCCCTAGTGAAGAAGACCATCAAGGCCTTAAAGGTCGCGGAATCGGTTGTGGTTGATGAGATCCCGCTTCAGGTTGGGGGGTTTTGGAAAAGGACTCGAGCAAAGTCCCAGAGTCATCGGAGATTGAAGACGCCTTCAACCAAAATGAGCCAATGACAGGTACATCTGAAAGGGTTGGCTCCGAGGCCCTTTGAAGGGAATAGAATGCCCAAAGAGACCCACTTGGGGCAATTGAAATTTGAGATTCGCCAACTTTGCCTATATTTTCCGAGGAGGCAATTTGAGTGGCTCAAGCTATGAAGACCCTCGAGGTAGACGGATCCCTCAAAGGGGAGGAACCCTTCCGAGATTATTTTATCGGGGTCGAACATGCTTTTGACCTGAGTCAAGCGTCCAGCCTCTTCGATGAGGCTCAACGAGTCCTGAATCGGGTAAGTCTTAATTCCCTTTGTTGATATCACATTCCTCCATCTCCTGTCTAACTTCCTTCCTTTTTTATACAGGATTTGGCCCTCCGTCAGGAGGCTTTTTCCAAGTCCTGAGTAGAGCTGAGTCGATGTAAGACCGACCTTTAAGGGATCTTAGAGGAAAGAAATGCCCTCAAACTTCTCTGTAGGCAAAGTGAAGAGGGTATCAAGGACCTCCGAGCCGAGTTGGCTGAGGCTCAAAAAGATCATACCGACCTGATCGAGCAGGGAATGATATCTTAAAAGATCATGGGCTTAATTTTGGAATGTGGCTAACACTTAAATCACATTTGCATTAGAAGGTTGAGAGGATCGAGCAATTCCGTGAGGAGGTCTACATGATGAAGGCGGAGACCTTGGGGTGGAAATCTAATTTGGACTGCCTCGCCTCGAAGAAAGAGGGTGCTCGAACCCAGCTGTCATCAGCCTAAAATCAGCTTCGGAGCATCAAGGAGAAATTCTTGGCACAGGCCAAGAAGATAGATGAGCTCGAGGCTCAGCTGGCCGCCGAACATGCAAGGGAAAAATTGGAGGCTGAGAAGGCTAAGGTTGAGGCGGAGGAAATCGTGGTCGTTTACCGATCTGATGCTGAGGCTGCTCAAACCCAAGCAAGAGAAGCTACCGAGACCGCCTAAACTCCGGCACAGTGGGCTACCGAACTCGCCAAGTGCCAATCTCGGAGAGAAATCCTCGAGGATATCCAAGATCGGGGTTTTATCTTACTAATGAGATTCAGAAGGCCAAAGAGCACAAAGACGATGCTAAGGCACTGGCCTCACCCGATGACAATGATGATGACGGGAGCAAGAGCGGGTCCGATGATGGGGAAAACCCCGATGGAGGAGAAGCTGCCCCCGAGGAAAATTTGGAATCTTAGAATATTTCTATTTTGATTATTTGTGTAGGACCCTGACCGGTCCTTTGCAAATATCTTCATATGTATAAAACATAACGTTTTTCTATGTTTTGTTTTTATCTCGACTTCTACCTTGTGCAAAATTCTTATTCGCTTATGCCTTATGAAAATTTTGACTCACTTATTGCCTTATGAAAATTTAGTTTGTAAGTTCGAAGCTTAGGCAACTTGATCGAAGTCGGACTAATGTAGTTTATATAGTCGATTAACTACACTCTCGAACTCGAAATAGGATGACCCTTAGGTCTTAGTTGAGTGAGGATGATTCCTCTAACCCAGAAATAAAATGCCCCTTAGGCTCTTGAATTGGGATGAAATGGCCTCAAAAAAATGGTTTTTTCCCTTTTCCCCTCAAAAGTTAATCATATAAAAATTTGTCGTGCCTTAACACGAGATATATCTGTACCCATTAGGTTTTTTAAGGGTTGGTGTTATCAAAACCCTTTGCTTTGTTATGCCTTAGCACAAAATTGTTCGAGGGTACGAACAATTCGATACCCCTTAGGTTTTTTCAAGGGTTGACATTGTCGAAACCCTTTTGTCATTTTTCCGAGGGTAGCCTTTTTAACCGGTTTTAAAAAATATTTGAAGGCCTATTTTATAACAGAATTCAGACGTCTCCGGACTGTGTTAATTTGGCTATAGCCTTTAGTTTGGGATTTTCCCCTTAGGTTTGTTTCCCAGTTACACTTTGGACTTGTTTGAAGTGTCATTCCCCGAGTGGGGTAGCTGAGGCCTTTAAAATCGAGGGTTTCCTTTTTAATGTCTTACGTTCTCGAGGCTTAGTAATTTGATCATGTCAACTTTTTGAGTGGCAGTCCCCGAGTATGGGTAAGTTGTTTGAACATCAGTTGTGATCAGCCCTTAGGCCAGTTTCCAAAATATGTCATAAGTATAAAGTTTTAAAGTATAAATGTTTTAAAAGGCATGGAGCATCTGGTAAGGAAAAATACTTCTTTCAATAGATTATATGTGACAACCCAAAGGGTCATCACCTATTTTATTACCCATTCCGTACTTTTGAGGCCTTGAAAACCTCATTTGTAGTTGCCTCGATTTGCGTACACAGTCCGGACGCGTAGCTGGACAGCTTAAATATGAAATTCTGTGAAAAACGCTAAGATTTGATATTAACATGAATAAATTTGACTTCGGTCAACATTTTGGTTAAACGGACCTGGACCCATGATTTGACGGTCCCGAAGGGTCCGTAGGAAAATATGAGACTTGTGCGTATGCCCAGAATCGAATTCCGAGGTCCCAAGCCTGAGGAATGAATATTTGAGTAAAATTGTTTTCTGAAAATATTTAAGGAAAATGTAAATGGAATCTGATTAGAAAGTGATGGTATCGGGCCCGTATTTTGGTTTCGGCACCCGGTACAGGTCTTATTTATGGTTTAAGCACTTTCTGTAAAGTTTGGTCGAAATCGGATGTCGTTTAACGTGTGTCAGACTAAAATGAAAAATTTGATGTTTTATGAAATTTGATAGAATTCATGAATTTTGAGGTTTAATTCGATGTATATGGTTTTATTTTAGCGACTTGATCGCATGGATAAGTTCATAGGATGTTTTTTAGGTAGTGTGTGTATTTGGTTTGGAGCCTCGAGGGCTTGGGTGAGTTTTGGATAGGCCAAGGATTGCATTTTTGAACTTGGAAATTTGCTGGTGTGACTGATCTGCAGGCTTCGCATTTGCTGGATGCGAAGCCAGCATCACAAATGCGAACTCGCAAATGCGAGCTACTCATCGCAAATGCGAAGGTTGGTCTGAGCAGGCCTGATCGCAAATGCGACCAAGAGGTTCGCAAATGCGAAGATTAATCTGGGCAGGCCTGATCGCAAATGCGACCAAGAGGTTCGCAAATGCGAAGGTTAACCTGGGCAGGCCTGATCGCAAATGCGACCAAGAGGTTCGCAAATGTGAAGGCTGGGAATGTCTGAAGGGTTCGCAATTCCCATGCCAACCAGTAGCCTGCATTATACAAAAACCAAATTTTGACTTCATATTCCATACTCAAACACACTTAGGCGATTTTTCCAAGAACAAGACTTCTTCCAAATCATTTGTAAGTTGGTTTTTACTCAATTCTTTCAATCATTAACATCATTTAACATGTTTTCAACTTAAAATTCAGGGATTTCCATAGGTGAAATTGGGTGTTTGGGGTAGAACTTAGGTTTTTCTAAAATTGGGATTTGAGTGGGTGATTGACCTTCGATTTGAGAGATTTTTATATGGCTAGACTCGTGAGAGTACGAGGGTTCTTGAAAATGTAAAATTTACCTGACTCCGAGATGCTGGCCTGGGGGAATTTTTGTCATTTCACCTAATTTCACGTCGTACCCTTGAATTGAATAGTAGAATCAATTGCATGAGATGTTATTTATGGTATGAAATTTATTTGAATAGATTTGGACCATTTGGAGTCGGATACTCATGGCAAACGTGTGGTTCTGGGTTGATTGCTATACTTCGGACCCGTGGTAAGTGTTTGGTCTAACCTTAGCTTGAGGGAATAGGAGTTGAGTCTTGTTTGCTACTTGCTAATTGTAGAGTACGATGTATAGGCATGGTGACGAGTATCTATACATTGGTGTCTAGCATGACCGTGAGTCTTATTATTGCGAATATTCCAATTTTGTTGTAACTTCCATGCTTAATTGATGATTTTTATATGTTGTAAAGAGCATGTGAAGAGAATTGTGATCTTTAAAAGCTTCGAGGAGCATTGGCTCAAATTGTAACATGAATGGTGAAGAGATATGAGATAATTACATCCTTGGAGCATTAGCTCAAATTGTGAAACGAATAATGAAGAAATATGAGATATTACATCTTTGGAGCATTGGCTCAAATTGTGAAACAAATAATTAAGAAATATGAGATATTACATCTTTGGAGCATTGGCTCAAATTGTGAAACAAATAATTAAGAAATATGAGATATTACATCTTTGGAGCATTGGCTCAAATTGTGAAACGAATAATTAAAAAATATGAGATATTACATATTTTGGAGCATTGGCTCAATTTGTAACACAAATGATGAAGGAATATGAGATAATTACATCCTTTGGAGCATTGGCTCAAGTGATAGAATAAATCATGGAAATGAAAGTGAAAGAAAGAGAAAGAGTTATTGAAATATACCCTTGTCGGGTCATCGTTGTATTGTTCCATTGACGGGATTTAATTGTTTAATTGATGTTTCCTTGCCGGGATTTAATTGTTAATTGATGTTCCCTTGCTGGGATTTAATTGTTTAATTATTTTTCCCTTGCCGGGATTCCTATTTCTATTCTGTTTACTCCCTTGCCCTTGTTTGTGATTGCTGCTTGGGTGAGTAAGAATGTTAAAGCACGAAGGGTGATGTCGTGCACTTGTTTTGGTGAGTATGAGAGTAAAGAACGAAGGGTGATGCCGTGCACTTGTCTTGGTGAGAATGAGAGTAAAGCACGAAGGGTGATGTCGTGCATTGTTTGATATTGTCTCCCTTGCTGGGATGTTGAGATTACTGTTATTGTTCCCTTGCTGGGATTTCTATTTCTATTCTATTTACTCCCTTGCCCTTGTTTGTGATTGCGGTTTGGGTGAGGAAGAGTGGTAAAGCACGAAGGGTGATGTCGTGCACTTGTTTTGGTGAGTATGAGTGTAAAGCACGAAGGGTGATGCCGTGCCATAAGATATACCATTCTGTACCGATATTTATTGATTATACTGTTAGTAAAGAGAGTAAAATCACGAAGGGTGATGTCGTTTCCTGATTTACATTGATTACATTATACATTGCATAGTGAGGACGAGAGTAAAAGCACGAAGGGTGATGTCGTTTCCTGATTTACATTGATTACATTATACATTGCATAGTGAGGACGAGAGTAAAAGCACGAAGGGTGATGTCGTGAAAACTTGTTATTTCTGGTCCTTATTGCTATTCTGACCTTGTTGTTCCTTTCTTTGTTTAAGATTTCTTGTATAAAACTGTTATCTCACCACATCATGTTCCCCTCCCCTTATTGATGGATTACTGTAAGACCCCGGAAAATTTTGCTAAGCAATATAGGATTCGGGGTGCCAGGTAGACTAATTATAATATTTTATGTGCTTTAAATATTATGTAAATGAATTGGATGTGGTGAATACTTGTATGATTCATATAATAAGTAAGGTAGGATCCAGGGAGATGCCTAAGTCCAAGCCAAGTGGGAAAATTTCATAATAAGCTAAAATTCCAAAGGTACTTGCACTAGTCCACACTTTGAACAAGTATATCTAATTATATATAAGGTATTATGAGATGAATAACCTATCAAATGAAAATTCATTGAATCTATTTTCCAACACTTCAAACCGCTCGTCATTTGGACATTTCTACACAACGTTATGGTTAAGTTACCGAAGGCTGGAAAAATGCGACCCTGTGTCAAATCTGTGATCGCATTTCATGTCGCATTTTGACTCTACGATTGCAGATCAGGTCGCAGACTGGGCCAGTGTTACCCAGTTTTGGGCAGCTATTTTGCGATCCACTATGCGACCCGCATGTTTGTTCTGCGATCCATTATGCGATCGCAGACCCTGTTCCGGAGGTTTTTTTTCCTTTTTTTATAACCCGACCCCATTTTCATAAATAGGTTTAGGGGCTTCATTCGGGGTCATTTTTCTACTGATTTTAGAGAGAGATGAGAGCATACAGAGAGAGAAAGAAGGGGCCCAACTTCATAATCACCCAAATCTTGCTCAAGCCTTCAAGAATCAAGGAAGATAACCTTAGATTGTCCTCCATCCGGGTAAGTCCTACTTCCAAAATTTCATTCAAGAGGTTAAGGGTTCAAATATGTGGTGGGGGTTAGAAATAGGCCATGCATGTGGGACTAAGTTGTAGTATGTGTTATCAAAGAACTAATTTGGGTAGTTCATGCTAAAAATTGGGTGAAGGAAGAAGAGATTGCCATTTCTAAACCTTGTAGTCTACTTCACATGCTAGGTGTTTGATGAAATTCATAAGAGAGTTATACCATGGGTAATCTTCCTAATTATTAATCAATTTCTGCTATCTCCTTATAGATTGTTATGGCTAGAGGTGTTGGTGTATTGTATAAACCTAAGGAAAAGCTCTTTGTATTGTATAAACCTAAGGAAAAGCTCTTTGAGGTATGTATGGCTAACTTTAACCTTCGTAGAATCCTCTTGTTGGGTTCGAATATGTGGTATGTGCACCTTATTTGGAAATGTGTGATTTGTCTGTTCAAACGTGCTAAGATGTGAGACTTTATTCTTTGATTCTTCCTGGTTGATTGTCATGCTACTGTGTTGTATGAAATTGTAAAAAAAGGTGATTGATGGGCGAATGAACGAAAGATTGATAATGTGCTCAAATGTGGGAATGTGTGAAATAGTTGAAAGCCATACGTGGAAAATAATGAAAGGAGTATTGTGAAATAATGTAACTGAATTGAGAAAATGTGGCAGTACCGTGTTCATGGAATTTTCTACTTGATAAATGTTATGGGGCCTTGGGCCCAATTAAATGAGTTGTTAATATGAAATTGTATTCCTTGAAAGGATAATTCTTGTGAAGTAATTGGTTGTTGTTGCTGTTATGAAATATGATTGTCAGGAGGGATCGGGTTGCGCGCCGCAACACAAAGCAATAAGCTTCATGAGGCGTGAGGTAATAAGGGTGGCCGAGGTAATAAGGAGGAAATGTGATCGATATCACTCCTGAAATGAAAAGCTATGAGTTCTTGAATATGATGATGCTGAAAAGGAAAAAGGAGAGATTGTGAAACTTGTTTGATTGTGGTTGCTTCTTTCCACGTGCATTGATTGATTGGTTCTAATACTATCTTTTGGTTGTGTATTGTTTGATTTTTTCCGTGTTAATTGTCTGAGTATGTGCAAATTGGGTGTTCTAAATATGTTGAGGCATGATGCCCCACTCTCTGACTGTCTAGCTGAAATTTATGTAATTACTATGTGAAATTGTGGAAAGGTGATTTACTTGTGAATGTTTTGCCAAGTGTAAGGTTGGTTAAGTACCCTAATGTTCCGGTATGAAAGATTGGTAGCAAACTCAAGTATGTGAATATTATTAAGTGCTAAAAGATGTGCAATGACATGATAAACAGGAATTGTGGTTGATTCAGTCGTACCACACTGATTGTGGAAATGTCTTATTTTGACTCGTGTTTTGGGCAATGATCTGTTGTGACTTGATATCGTATGGGTGATTGGTTGTACTGAGATTGTGTCCTTACGATGAAATTCTCTGTGAATATGGTGTTGATGGAAAAGGGGAAAAAAAGGAATCTGTGGAACTTGTGATTTTGATTGTTTCTATTCATGTGCAATGCTTGCTGATTCTATTATTGTCTCTTATATGTGCATTGCTGATCTTACTTAGAGTAAAGTTTGTTCATATATACCATTACAATTCAAATGTACTGACGTCTCTTTTGTCGGGGGCGCTACATTCTTATGATAATTATAGTTGGTTCCATAGTAGATAATTCAGCCCACCGACCGTAGTGCCTCCTCTCCATTCCGTCAGCTGCATTGGTGAGCCCTACTTCCTCTCGAGGCCATGTGTGGTTCATGCCACCTTCTTTTGAGTTTATTGTGTATTGTAAGGTATAGCCGGGGCCTTGCCGCCGGCATGTAATGTTATGTTTCTAGTATTCGTAGAGGCTCCGAAGACACAATGTGGGTAGTGCACATATGTATTTTTGGTAAGTAAGGGTACGGTTTGGAATCGTGATCCACATTGGTAAATGTTGTATGTATTTTGCAAGTATTTGGTTTCATATGTTGGTAATGATAAAAGGTAGAAATGAATTCAAGTTGTAAGTTTATGCTTAAGTTTTAAATGGCTATTTCACATGAATAATGTATATTGAAATCACGGGGTAACGTGTGGGATAGGAAAGGCAAATCAGGTTCGCTTGACCGGGTTCATTCGGTTAGGCGCCGGTCTCGTCCCTTAATTTTGGGGTGTGACAAACTTGGTATCAGAGCCTAAGGTTTTAAAGGTGTCCTAGGATGTCTCGGAGCCGTGTCTAGTAGAGCCCTTCTTATCGGTGTGTTGTCGACCACATCTATAATTAGGGGGCTACATGGACATTTAGGAACTTCACCCTTCTTTGATACTCCAATCGTGCGATAGAGCTCAAGTTAGGGATTTAGCTTTCTCTCCAAGGTTTACTCTCAAAATGAATAATCATGATACTATAATCCGCGTGTTTTAAGCCGTGAGGAGGGATTGATCCCACCATTGACTCCGAAGGGATTTCCCAAGGTCTTGTTAGGAGAACATATTGAGTTGTGGAGGGGTTGGTAGACCCTATCGCTAAGAGGAGAGTGCCCTTGTCCCTATTGATGTCCTTGCACCACCAAACCCTATAGTATAACGGTATGGTACCAACGTACTCTTGTTGTATATGTACATCCATATTGAAGAACTTTCATAGGCATGGTCTTAATAAATGTTGAGTCACAAACCATTGCATGCACCTACTCTTTGAACGAGATCCAATATTTCTTGAAATTCACTATACCGCAAATTTTCTTATATGCAATCTTTTATGATATCGAGCTCTATAATCATGTCCTTGAATTTAGTTGTAGCTATAGAATTACCATTTCCAACACGCCTTTCTAAACTCTAACAAGGGACTATACCCGAAGAATTTCTCATCGAATGAAGGGATGAACCATTATCGTATTTTCGCACAAAATAAAAAGATATCTTTTCTTGACCCTTTTCTTTGGGTTTCTGTTTTGATCTGAATATTGATATGGGTAAAGATCTTGCTTTGTTTTATCATCACCTCTAGTATGGTTGTGCCCTCGCTCTATCTTTGTTGAGGCTTCCATTTTGTCCTAGTGTTCTGAATCGGCTAAATTTTTATTTGCTTGGCGAGAATTTTCCCTCTTCTCCGACAAGTTATTTTCTGAAATTGGTCTGCTCAATTACTTTTAAACATTATTAAATCTCCATCGAAGCTAGGGTCCGTCGAGCCTCCATGTAGCTGGATCGTGCCACTTATTCTTGTTGCTCATCTTATTCTTGAAGGTTGTTCTTCTTTTGGTTATAAGGAAGATGAGAATTTCTCGCTCCTTCTATGGATTGCACAATACTTGTTTAAGTGTCGTTTTATATTAATTGCTCCATGTTGCTAAGAATCCAACTGATTTGATGTTTGTAGTGGTCCCCCCTAGCCGTGAAGCTATTTAGTTTACTCTTAAAACCTCAAGTTCCCTTTTTGATAGTCCATCTGACATACCCGGTTTTTCCCTAGTTGATGACCCATTTCTTGGTTCCAATTTTGAGGACTGAAGAAAGAGCATAAGTGTGTCCCTAGTATCTAGAATTACAATTTATTTTATTAATAGTAATCCACCTAAATTCTGTACCAATTCCGCTGAATCCAGAAAATGGGGCAGATGTAACAATACCCCTAGTAACACATTCATATGTCAAGCCTTTCTCTCGGCCAAGTCTTATAGCGTCTCCCAATTTTGTTGGTAATAACTAGTTGTGTAGAAGTGTGTTGCAGTGCTTTATTGTGAAGTAGAGTTACTAAACATAATTGGATTTTAAAATTCTGGAGCTATGAACAATGTGACTATAAGAGGAGATCTTCTTTCAAAAACGTAAAGGTCCTCATAATCCCTTATATTATCACATTTCCTAGTGGTTACAATGTAAAGTCACTTCTATAACCTCTCCTTTTGAATCTAATTTTATGCCTTATGGCATCGAGGGTCGGAATATGTTCCTTTTGTTATGATAAAAAGGTGTTGCTCGCACTTCTTGTGAGATCTTCTCCTAAACGATCATCTACTTGCCCTGCTTGTTCATGTGACTAGGTAACTTAGGTTACTCTTCTCTGATAAGTGCATCAATACTTCTCACCCTTTCGTAGTCATTCATATGGTCACTTCGAGGCCTTATTCTACCCTAGCTCGTAATGATTGTAAGCACTTTCTCGCCATTGTTGACGATTTTCTAGGGCTAGGAGGGCTTGTCTCATGGGTTCCAAAAGTAATGATTTTCCTTAAAAGATCAATCTTAAATTTCCATGATTTCAAACCAAAGTGTGTCCCCTTTTCAAAAGTCTTAAATCAGTCGGATTTGATGAGATTATGTGGCTTTCTACTCACTCGGTTCCTAGGAGAATGATGTTCCCCGTAACTGTTCCTCGTGTACTTTGTATTTTCATATGTTTATGTCTAAGAAGGTAGTGATAAATAAGGGTGTGAATTGATTTGATTGAATTATATGATCATGTCAATATCATATATGATGCATTATTGGCAAGAATCAATGTGGCTTGACTTCATATGGATTGTTGATTGAAATGAAATTATATTCCTGTTGATGAACACCTTTGTGATTACATTAATGGCTGGTAGGGACTATTATGAACACGTGATTGTTTGGTTACTATGAAATGATATTCTTGATGGTATGATTCCATTGGATGAAATTGTGGGTGGTTGTTGTTACCATGAATCCTAATGTCCGGTGGAATGTAAATTGTACAGTGAAAATCATTAAAGGTAAAGTTAATGGATAGTTAACTCATGTGAGGTGTCTAGTTGTCATCCTTGTTAGGTAAGTTTAGGGATTGGGATTGCTTCCGTGAGTGTGCTATGGCAAAGCTTGTAAGCCTAGGAGGCCACCTTGAAGGCCGAAAGTGTCGTGAGAGGAAAATGTTTTCTCTTGGTTGTATATCAATTAGTTTTGACTTGAAAAGTGCCTTATAGGTGTTATGATCTGAAAATGTGCAGTCCATGTTCAGGTGTCATTATGATGATGTAGTTCTTGTGATGCTGAGAATTAGTGTTATGGGTATATACATTGTGATGCTTTGTCAAGTTATTGATGAGTTTTTAGTATGGTTTTGGGTGATTCTCTGACAGGTGGATAGGCCTAGTTACAAAAGAGATGCTGCCGAAATTTCAGAAAAATTTGGGAGTTAGTCAAAATTTAGTGACTTGAGGTGGGATAGAAAAGAGATATGTTATGTTAGGTTTTTGGGTCAGTCTCTACCTCTCATTCGAGGACGAATGATCCTAAGCGGGGGAGAATGTAAGACCCCGGAAAATTTTGCTAAGCAATATAGGATTCGGGGTACCAGGTAGACTAATTATAATATTTTATGTGCTTTAAATACTATGTAAATGAATTTGATATGGTGAATAAGTGTATGAGTCATATAATAAGTAAGGTAGGGTCCAAGGAGATGCCTAAGTCCAAGCCAAGTGGGAAAATTTCATAATAAGCTAAAATTCCAATGGTACTTGCACTATTCCACACTTTGAACGAGCATATCTAATTATATATAAGGTATTATGAGATGAATAACCTATCAAATGAAAATTCATTGAATCTAGTTTCCAACAATTCAAACCGTTCGTCATTTGGATATTTCTACACAAAGTTATGGTTAAATTACCGAAGGCTGGAAAAATGTGATCTTGTGTCAAATCTGCGATCGCATTTCATGTCGCATGTTGACTTTGCGATTGCAGATCAGGTCGCAGACCGGGCCAGTGTTGCCCAGTTTTGGGCAGCTATTTTGCGATCCACTATGCGACCCGCATGTTTGTTCTGCGATCCATTATGCGATCGCAGACCCTGTTCCGGAAGTTTATTTTTCCTATTTTTATAACCCGACCCCATTTTCATAAATAGGTTTAGGGGCTTCATTCGGGGTCATTTTTCTACTGATTTTAGAGAGAGATGAGAGCATATAGAGAGAGAAATAAGGGGCCCAACTTCATAATCACCCAAATCTTGCTCAAGCCTTCAAGAATCAAGGAAGATAACCTTAGATTGTCCTCCATCCGGGTAAGTCCTACTTCCAAAATTTCATTCAAGAGGTTAAGGGTTCAAATATGTGGTGGGGGTTAGAAATAGGCCATGCATGTGGGACTAAGTTGTAGTATGTGTTATCAAAGAACTAATTTGGGTAGTTCATGCTAAAAATTGGGTGAAGGAAGAAGAGATTGCCATTTCTAAACCTTGTAGTCTACTTCACATGCTAGGTGTTTGATGAAATTCATAAGAGAGTTATACCATGGGTAATCTTCCTAATTATTAATCAATTTCTGCTATCTCCTTATAGATTGTTATGGCTAGAGGTGTTGGTGTATTGTATAAACCTAAGGAAAAGCTCTTTGTGTTATGTATGACTAACTTTAACCTTCATAGAATCCTCTTGTTGGGTTCGAATATGTGGTATGTGCACCTTATTTGGAAATGTGTGATTTGTCTGTTCAAACGTGCTAAGATGTGAGACTTTATTCTTTGATTCTTCCTGGTTGATTGTCATGCTACTGTGTTGTATGAAATTGTAAAAAAGGTGATTGATGGGCGAATGAACGAAAGATTGATAATGTGCTCAAATGTGGGAATGTGTGAAATAGTTGAAAGCCATACGTGGAAAATAATGAAAGGAGTATTGTGAAATAATGTAACTGAATTGAGAAAATGTGGCAGTACCGTGTTCATGGAATTTTCTACTTGATAAATGTTATGGGGCCTTAGGCCCAATTAAATGAGCTGTTAATATGAAATTGTATTCCTTGAAAGGATAATTCTTGTGAAGTAATTGTTTGTGGTTGCTGTTATGAAATATGATTGTCAGGAGGGATCGGGTTGCGCGCCGCAACACAAAGCAATAAGCTTCATGAGGCGTGAGGTAATAAGGGTGGCCGAGGTAATAAGGAGGAAATGTGATCGATATCACTACTGAAATGAAAAGCTATGAGTTCTTGAATATGATGATGTTGAAAGGGAAAAAGGAGAGATTGTGAAACTTGTTTGATTGTGGTTGCTTCTTTCCACGTACATTGATTGATTGGTTCTAGTACTGTCTTTTGGTTGTGTATTGTTTGATTTATTCCGTGTTAATTGTCTGAGTATGTGCAAATTGGGTGTTCTAAATATGTTGAGGCATGATGCCCTACTCTCTGACTGTCTAGCTGAAATTTATGTAATTACTATTCGAAATTGTGGAAAGGTGATTTACTTGTGGATGTTTTGCCAAGTGTAAGGTTGGTTAAGTACCCTAATGTGCCGGTATGAAAGATTGGTAGCGAACTCAAGTATGTGAATATGATTAAGTGCTAACAGCTGTGCAATGACATGATAAACAGGAATTGTGGTTGATTCAGTCGTACCGCACTGATTGTGGAAATGTCTTATTTTGACTCGTATTTTGGGCAATGATCTGTTGTGACTTGATATCGTATGGGTGATTGGTTGTACTAAGATTGTGTCCTTACGATGAAATTCTCTGTGAATATGGTGTTGATGGAAAAGGAAAAAAAAGGAATCTGTGGAACTTGTGATTTTGATTGTTTTTGTTCATGTGCAATGCTTGTTGATTCTATTAATGTCTCTTATATGTGCATTGTTGATCTTACTTAGAGTAAAGTTTGTTCATACATACCAGTACAATTCAAATGTACTGACGTCCCTTTTGTCGGGGGTGCTACATTATTATGATGATTGTAGGTGGTTCCATAGTAGGTAATTCTGCCCACCGACCTTAGTGCCTCCTCTCCATTCCGTCAATTGCATTGGTGAGCCCCACTTCCTCTCGGGGCCATGTGTGGTTCATGCCGCCTTCTTTTCAATTTATTGTGTATTGTAAGGTATAGCTGGGGCCTTGTCGCCGGCATGTAATGTTATGTTTCTAGTATTCGTAGAGGCTCCGTAGACACAATGTGGGTAGTGTACATATGTATTTTGGGTAAGTAAGGGTACGGTTTGGAATCGTGATCCACATTGGTAAATGTTGTATGTATTTTGCAAGTATTTGGTTTCATATGTTGGTAATGATAAAAAGTAGAAATGAATTCAAGTTGCAAGTTTATGCTTAAGTTTTAAATGGCTATTTCACATGAATAATGTATATTGAAATCACGGGGTAACATGTGGGAACAACTCGGGGACTTTGTTCGGCATTATTTTTAAACAAGAAAATTTTGTGGGTCCTTACACAAATTGAGTAATATCGACCCGCGACATAGAAACTGTTTACATGTCCCTTGGCCCGTAGGTCTTTCCATAAGGTTAGAATATTCTAGCTCTTCCGGAGTGGTGTGTCACTTCTAGCTCTTCCAAAGTGGTGTTTCCAATTTTCAAATTCCAAACTTACACCGACTACGTCTAAACATCTCAGAGTCACCTCTAACCTATGAACTTTCCAAACCTTCAAGTATTTAAACTTCGCCAATTAGGGCTAAAACCTTCTAGAAATATCCAAATGTAAATCCGGGCATACTATGCCCAACTCCAAAATCACCATTCGGACCTAACGGATCCATCAAAACTCTAATACGAGGTCAATTATACAATAATCAAACTTGGTCAACCCTTCCAAGTTAAAGCTTCCAGAATGAGAATCATTCTTCCATATAAATCCTGAACCACTCGAAAACCAAAACAGACCATACACGCAAATCATAATACATCATATAAAGATACTCAAGACCTCAAATCACTGAATGAAAATGCTAATATTCAATATGACCGGCCAGATCGTTACATTCTCCCCCACTTAAACATATGTTCATCCTCGAACGTGCCAGGAGTCATTCCAAAGCCATCAAAACTCCATATAAACTCACCATACACTTATCCATGGGTTATCCCACATAATCTCTATCCACATAAGCCCATCAACACCATCCAACCATAGATTCTTTCTTCAATCTTAGTCCATAAACCTTGGAACCCCATCTCTAACATTGGGAATTCATTATAAGACCCGATTCTTGCATATATATACTGAATACGTCTGAACAAGATATAAAAATACATAATCATATTCAAAGCTATAATAACATGATAACTCATAACCACTCATCAGATCAACAAGTCGTGGAGCTCTCTCGAGTCTCGCCCAACAAGAATCATTGCCAAATTCTAAGCTGACTAGTGACGTTATTCTTCCAAACATGCCTTAGTCAAATCTATAGCACTTATTCGAGTTCCAATAACCTCATCTCATCCAGTACAAGATACTCGACCGACATGCCACACCAATATCACCTAGTGCCACATACCATGCAATCTTTTCACCAAACAAAAAACAACTTGAATGTCCCAATGATGGAAAGAGTATTAAATGAGAGAAACATCTTGCAAGCTCAATAGATACCACCACAAAGTGCAATTATATGATTGTTGGTTGATTTCCCAATGCACACGCAAGTGTACGTGGTCGACAAGTAATATAGG